>CATIWM010422389.1:0-13723 GCA_949671775.1 Mallotus repandus | reverse complement strand
CTTTTGCAACTGAGGATCTATTCTCTTAGCTGCTTTAACTATATCCAAGTACACTGATCATATTCTGAATTGAGCTAAAAGACATTTCTTGGTTATCTTCCACTGCAATCCCTGATCAATCAGTTCATGCAACTCCTTAATAACTGGCCTCTTTTCTGTGCTGATGTGTGCAAGACTACCTGTTGACTTTCTACTAAGTGCGTCAGCTACCACGTTCACTTTACCAGGATGGTAAATAATAGAGCAATCGTAATCTTTTAGAAGTTCCATCCACCTCCTCTATCTCAAATTCAAGTCTCTTTGCTGAAAGATGTACTTTAAGCTCTTGTGGTCGGTGTATATCTCACAAGTCACACCATATAAATAATGCCTCCATATCTTCAAAGCAAACACCATAGCTGCCATTTCTAAGTCATGGGTGGGGTAATTCTGCTCGTGCTTCTTTAACTGACGTGAAGCATAAGCAACTACTCTCCCATTCTGCATCAGTACACTCCCCAGTCCTACTCGAGAAGCATCATAGTACATTGTATACCCTTCATTCCCTGAAGGTAAAGTCAATACTTGAGCTGAAGTCAATAAGTCCTTAAACAACTAGAAGTGCTCTTCACATCTATCAGTCTAAACAAACTTAACATTCTTCTGAGTTAGCCTTGTCAAAGGCGCTGCAATCTTGGAGAAATTCTTCATAAATCTCCTGTAATAGCCTGTTAAACCCAGAAAAATTTTCACTTATGTGACTGTTGCAGGTCTCGGCCATTCTGCAACTGCTTCAATCTTCTTGGGATCCACTTGAATGCCATCTTTGGATACCGCGTGGCCTAAAAATGCCACTTAACCCAACCAAAACTCGCATTTTGAAAATTTAGCATACAATTGATGATCCCTCAATGTTTGAAGCACAAACCTCAAATGCCTTGCATGCTCCTCCTTACTTCTTGAATAGACCAAGATATCATCAATAAAGACAATCACAAATCGGTCTAAGTATGGCCTAAATACCCGATTCATCAAGTCTATAAAGGCTGCTGGGGCATTAGTCAACCCAAAGGACATCACCAATAATTCATAATGGCCATATCTTGTCCGAAATGTAGTCTTAGGTACATCTCCACTTCTAATTCTCAACCGATGATACCCTGACCTCAAGTCAACCTTAGAAAAACACGGAGCTCCTTGAAGCTGGTCAAATAAGTCATCAATCCTTGGGAGAGGATATTTGTTCTTGCTGGTGACCTTGTTCAACTATCTGTAGTCGATACAAAGTCAGAGACTACCATCTTTCTTATTTACAAATAACATCGGTGCACCCCAAGGCGATGTGCTAGGTCTAATAAAACCCTTATCAAGTAACTCTTGCAACTGCTCCTAGAGCTCTTTCAACTCTGTAGGCGCCATTCTGTAAGGTGGCATAGAAATAGGATCCGTACCAGGTACAACATCGATACAGAATTCTATCTCTGTCTGGTGGCAATCCTGGCAATTCTTCAGGAAAAACATCAGGAAACTCGCACACCACTGGCACCTTCTCAACTACTCCAAAGTTCACCTTTGTATCTCTAACCATAGCTAAATAGCCTTTACATCCTCTACTAAGCATTGCCACTCCATCCTCGAAGCAAAAATAGGTGAAACAAAAGAATGCGATGCACCAGGATCAAATAAAACTCTAGCTTCAAAAGAACACACTGAGAGAGTACCTGCTACAGCTGCATTAGATGCCTGCGCATCTTGAGGAGTCAAAGTGAACACTCTTGTCTGTCCATGGCCAACCTGCTGAGAACTGGAAGACTGAGTGAATCCTCTACCACTCGGTCTACCCCGAAATTTGCCTCCTGAACCTCGGCCCTACTAGCCTACTAACTGAGTCGGCCTCTGCTGAGGGTACAAAGGTGCCTGATAGGGCTGCTGCACCTGCTGAAATGGCTGAGCAACTGATGATGAAGATCCTTGGGCAAAAGAAGATTGATATCCAGCATTAGGACAAGCTCTGGCAAGATGTCCCATCTGCCCACACCTGAAGCAGGCTCCAGTCAGCAAATGGCATGGTCCCTGATGCACTCGACCACAAGTAGGGCATGCACTAGGCCCCGAGCCTGAACTACCATGTCCTGAGCTTTGACTGTTGCTACCACTACTAGCTCCAGGTCCAAATCTCAGAGGTTTGTTGCTCCATCTGTTGTGTCGGCTAGTCTTATGTGCCCGACTACTCCGAAAACCTTGTTGAGAAGTGCCCGCAGTCTGAATACCATAATTGCCCATCTGAAACACAGGCTACTGAATCCCCTTAGTGATCACTACTCCACTGATGTTGCTCGCATAGGGGTCAGAAATAGTGCCATGCATAATGTGGCATCGCTCTAGCTGTTGAGCCTCCTTAATCACATTATCCAAAGTCCGGCCTGTAGTCTGGATGCTGATGTAGGCTACACCTAAACCCATCATAAATAACTCTACCGCTCTCCTATCATCCTGCATCACATCCAATGCATGACGACCTAGTCTGAGGAACTCATGGGTGTAGTCTGCCAGTGACCTATCACCTTTACTAATATGTAGTAGCTGTCATATAAAGTTATCCCTCATTGATACTGGATAAAAGTACCTCAGAAATTGTTCCTTAAACTCCAACCAAGACATCGTGGTCATGCGGGGCTGAATGGACTGCATGAACCAATCCTGAGCTGGAGCCTGAACAGATAACTCCACAATCATAATCCTTTGATAATCCGAGTAACCTGTCCGAGTCCTGGCCTCAATGGTGTTAAGAAAATCCAAAGCATCTCCAGTGCCATCAAAAGAAACTCTCCCCACTCTGGAGTACAGTAGTGTTGCATCTGCATCAAACATTCCCTAATTCCTCTGCTAAAGCATCTGCTAAACCAAAGGCATGGCTTGATTCAGAGCTGTCGAGCCTTGGTTAATACTTGCCATTCCAGCTGCAAAAGCTGCAGGATCAACCTCAGGAACTCCTGGTCCGACATGCCGCTCTTCTTCTTGCATCTGAGCTGCTTCTTCTCTCTGTCTTACTCTACCTCTTCCCCTACCTCTGCCACTACGACGAGGAGCAGGGGGAGGAATCTCATCATGTACGGACTGCTCATCATCATCATATGCTACCTCAGTAGCATGAGCATTCCGTGCTCTCCTTCTCATTCTAAAAAGATAAAACCAAATGAATTCAAAACATAACAAGGGACAGACATAACACGGAAGCCTAGAAGCAACGAGGACAACAATTGACATTTATCAACCTAATTACCGCAGCAGTTCAAGAAAAATGCAACTCAAAGATCATTAGAGCCGAAAATAAAACAATGGCTCTGAATTATGACACAGGTCGATGTCATGCTTTACCAAAAATTTACCGAAAATTCGGTAGAGTTTCCCTTGTAACACGGACAACCCTCTACTAAAAGTAAAGTCGACCCTGCAAGAAAACACACTTTGAATATTTTTAAATCACCAAATCTCATGTTAGGCCCCCAAACTACGCCAAATGCCCAACCGAAAACCAATTTCACAATAATTAATAAAATAATAAAAATTTTCAATAAATCATAAAAATCTCATTCAAATATCACAATTCAAATTATTTCCACAATAAATTATAAAATATAATTATTTTCAAATAAATAGTAAAATTCTAGCTTATATTTAAATTTTCGTTAATAAACATATATAATTCAAACGTCATAATTAAATTAACATTTATTGTAAATAATCATTTAAATTACTTAAATACATTATAAAATTTGCAAATAACTCAATTAAGCTTAAAATAATAATTAAACTTATTATTCATATATTTTTCTAAAATTACTAATAATTAACTAAACATAGGAAATAATTCATAAAAATTATTTTTATACCATTTATTACTCAAATACTGTCTAAAACATATTAATTTACATTAATTTCAACAAAAATATAAAATTCACTAATTTTTCCAAAAGTCCATTTTTCACCTAAACCTTCAAAAATTTATAATAAAAATTCTATACAAAATTTTAATAAACTTTCTTCATGAAACTTACTCAAAATAATCAGTAGAATTTATTAAAAATATATTCAACCCGAGACCAGAGTGGTGCCGGAACAATAACTCTGATCATCTGAAATAGTGAAAATTTTAAAACAATTTCAGAAAAATAAATAAAAATCATCAATGGGTAGCTCATAACATCTACAACAAATAATCCTAAAGTACCAACATCTAATAAAATCATTAACAAGCTCAAAATGACAATTTACTCAAGAATACATAAACTAAAAATCAAATTTTGAGAGGTTTACCAGAGTTAAATCATTAAACAAATTAAGGATTTGGGAAGCTCAGAGGATGAGGAAGCTAAAGAACTAAAGATTTCCGGCTGAGGAACTCGGAAAAGTCACCGGCCAAAAATTGCAAACCGGCCAAAATCGAACCGAACTGACCGGAGAAGAGGGCTGCTGCTGGACGGCGGTCAGGCGACGGCGAGGTGGCTGCAGGTGGCAAGATGTTGGTGATGACAGTGGCTGCTGGTCGGAAATGGAGGAAGAAAGAAAGAAAGAAAAGAAATGGTGATGGTGATGAGGAAGAAGAAGTGAAGTGGCTACTGCTACTTTACGTAAGAATATATATATATATATATATTGTTGTTTTTGTCCTTTTTTTAAATAATAATAATAATAACAATAATAGAAAAACACTGCATAAAAATCAATTTTGTCTAAATCTTAAAATACACATAATAAAATAATTTTATTAAAATAAAATTAACCCACTTTTATAAACTAATAGTTAAAATATTTTTTCATCACCAATTATTCAAATTTAATTTCACAAAATAATAATTTCAGTATTAATAAAATATTTATTAACACTGTAAGTCTTAAAATATATTTTAAAATTTTCAAAATAAATTCGGGTGTTTACGTTATCTCTCTCTCATATATATATATTGTTTTTACCTTTACAATAATAATAAAATAACTCAAGAGATGTTTATATTGATCATTAGATATATAAATAGCAACAATTGTAAGTAATTATACAAAAATTTAACAGTTTAACTAAAGGTCCTTAGACGTATAACATACATTTTTAGCTATTCAATTTGGAAATACATGTCTGTACGTCTTTAGCTGCACTTTTTTCTTGTCAGCAAAAAATAATAATTTTATTAATTTTTTTTTGAACCAAAATTTTATTAATTCGTAATTGAGGGAAAAAACCACTTTTGTGATAAAAAAAAAAAATCTTCTCCTAAAACTAAAAACAAAATGAAAAAAAGAGACCAAAGCCAACTAAAAAATCTGTACATCTTTAGATGCACTTTATCCATCTCCTCTACAACCTGTAAATCGAAAAATACATAAACATTTTGCATCATGAAAACATCAATAATAATGATAATAATAATAAATCTACTAAAAGTATGCACTTTTTTGGACTTTTTTGTTCAATTTTTTTTATCAGAAAAAAATTCTTTTTATTAAACATTGAGGGAAAAACCACTTGAGATAAAATCTCTCCCTAAGCTAAGCAATAAAAGAGTCACAAAATAGCTCATTCCATCTAAGGGGAGGTTGGATACCCCAAAGTATAAAAAAAAAAAAAAAAAAAGTCACAAAATACATGAAACAATAGCCCCACCATGAACCCAAGTACTCACCTGATTTTGATTTTGATTTTGATTTTGTCAAAGATGGTGGGCGGCACCCCTTCTAATAAAATTCTGTCTCCTCTTCACACTCTTCTTCTTAAAAAATTTTCTTTCTTTCACTTCACTTAATTCTTTGTGCACAAATTATGCACAAACTTATATATTTTTTATTAATTATATTTAATTTTAATAATTTATATTGTTATCCATTTAATTTTTAAATTTTAAATTTTTATTTCTCCATCAAATTTTTATTATTGATATGATACAATAATTTAATATATAATACAAACTTAATTTCCTTAGTTCATCTTTCTTGTGTTAGAAAATAAAATGAATCTAGTATTATAATCAAACGTCCAGAATTTATCTATACTATTTTATTAGTTTTGCAAATATTTTAATTATCTTTCATGAATTTTAAACAAAATTTGAGATATATGATTATTAATTTAAATAAATAACATAATTTTGTTAAAAATAAAAATAATTAGTCAATCGCCAATAGATGAAAATGATATAGTCTAACCTTTTTTTAATTTAAAAAATCAAAATATAAAATTCAATTTTAAAATCAAATCATAAGTTTGCAAAATGTTTAAGTAATCAATTTAACATTAATTACTATTTAATCAAATAATAGTACATTAACAATATTATGCAATACAAAATTGTACTAGTAAAACTGAAATTTAATAACCAAATTTGTGGATTAAATAAATATTATTTCAAAATTAAAATATGTACAATTTATCAGGATGCATTATGAATAAATAATTAATATAAACAATATTAATTTGTTTTTGAGTTATAGTATTATTTTATTACAATCAATAATATTTTTATATTTATAAAACATATGTATTCTTAAATTTTTTAATATTAAAAAAAAAACTAGTCATATTTATATGCTTATGCCTAATTATAGAGATTCACTTTGTAGTATAGTCATTATTTAATAAATAAAAGACTCGATAGATAAATAACTAAATAAACAAACAAACAAAGACTGCACACGATGTCGCCCACAGAACTGGCACCTTTTCTGACTCCTCAATCTGCGCATTTAGTATTCTGTTCCAATAATTTTTGCAACAAAATTCCCAATCATGGGATTGCAACTTTTGAAATTAAAACAGCAATGAAAGCAA
Organism: Mallotus repandus; assembly: GCA_949671775.1. Classification (NCBI taxonomy): domain Eukaryota; kingdom Viridiplantae; phylum Streptophyta; class Magnoliopsida; order Malpighiales; family Euphorbiaceae; genus Mallotus; species Mallotus repandus. Next base: position 6,924 of record CATIWM010422389.1, on the reverse strand, counting down.
TGATCGAGTAGCAGTAAGCTAAGAGCAACACAGACGATAACGATGCCATCGAGAATTGGACCACTAGCAAATACCAGCAGAACTGACGAGGAGGTCAGTGGCAGTAAAAGAAAAATACGGTTTTGAAGCTCGCAACGCTATCAGTTCATTCTTTTATTTCAACAATGGTTGCAATCACGAATAAAGATCAACCTGTAAACTCGACTGGAAGAAAGAGTTACAGACGAAAAAATAACTTCATTTTTGTGCAGCCATAAAGTCCAAATGATTGCAACCATTGTTGAAATAAAAGAATGAACTGATAGGGTATCGGAATCGAAATACACAAACTTAATTTTTTATAGATAACAATACTGAAACACACTTAAATACACATTTATACAACAAAGCATCAAAATCCATTATGATTTTTTTTTTTTTTTTAAAAAGAAAAAAAAGCAAGCGTAGCATGTGCATGCATGAAACCCAGGCACAAGCAATAAAACAGCCAAACAATTAAAACACAACACACAAAAGAAGTTGAGCAAAGCTTCCATCAACTGAACGGTGGTCTTGAGCTCATGGAGTGCCAATCCTCGTCGGCTCTTCGGCTTCTTTTCCCAGTTCCACCCATTGCTTGTCAGGTGCAAATGGTACTATACGCTCTCCCATACGTCTAATCTGAAGACTGTTGTTAGGATCATCTGCCCTTGTGTAGAAGACAACAGCATCACCAAGGAGAAGACGATGCTCTTTCACAAATTTTTGCCACGAGCCTTGTGGAATGGTTGGCTTAGGATCCTTACCTTTCCGTATATATACGCCAAATTCCCATTGGCGGCCATAGCTATCGAGGCAAGTGATGGACTTTCTCACCCCCTTTTTCTTGTCATAAAAAATGGGACGTTCCCTCACGAATTCGGTTGGAAGAGTAAACTGTTTTTTAAGGTCAGTTTTTGTGAGCAGCTTGCTAAAAAGGATTCTAGTTTTTGGGTCTTTGTTTGAGATGATGTTCTTCTTCATTTTCTTTTTTTTGGGTTCTTGTTGTTCAAGGAGAGGATTCTGTGACAATGAGAAAGACATAGGCTCACAATGAGAAATGAGAAGGCACAATGCGGGTATATATAGGCGAGAAATGAAGTCCCACAAACCCTAGTTGCCACCAAAGAGAGAAAAATACCAAAGATTACTGTCACAATCAGCAACGAGACTGGATGCAGGATGAGAACTATATAGGCTACAAAGATTTGAGAAAAATATATTAACACTTTGTAACTTTACGAGGGAGACAACAGACAACATGGTTAAGCAACAGAGAGACTTCTTTTTTCTCGGGTAAAGAGAAGCATTTTTTTTTTCTTGGGCAAAGAGAAGGAGGTAACATCCTACACTAGCAAATATAGGCTCCACATAATCACTGAACACACCCACATAAATCATGCATTAACCAATCCAATGCCCCACTAGGTAGACCGACACACCCACCCAATTACTCCAATAGGCCCTTGCAGAGGATGCCATTCATGCCATGAATTTCTTTAACCAGCATTAAGTGACCATGATTATTATTGTGACTTTCCACATTAAGCAAAGCAATAGCAGCTGCACTTTCTGTTTCCAGGACCACATTATGATAGCCCGAATCCCAAATTAACTTAAAGCCTTGAAACGTGCCCCACAACTTTGCCTTCACTGTCATATCTTGTTTCAAAATGCTAACAAGTTGCTTTGGAGGATTATTACAATAATGAAAACCTAATGAGTAATTGAACCCCAAGTTAGCTAAGTAATCAGCACAAGAATTCCCTTCCCTGTGCACATGACGGATCTCCACATTCCGATCTTGTGGAAGCAGCTCCCCAGTTTCTTGAATTAGTGATGTATATTGTCGAGGACAGGGGCTGATATTCTTCGAAATTTGCACCAAGCTTTGATTGTCAATCTGGAGAACCAGATGTCTGTATCCCATCTCCCATGCCAGACGTAGACCATATAGTAACACCCAACTGATTGCAGCCAACTCACTACAACTGCTACATCTTAGGGAGCCAGTAAATCCAGCCTTTATTTTGGCGTTTTGTTTGGACAGTCCCACTGCGATCTTTTGATCCCAGATACCTCTCCCTATCGGTCACATACGATTCCGCGTAAGCATGCACATGCACTTGATGGGTCTCGTCTGACACGGGAGTTTCAAAAGAAATAGAAAAAGCAAACTTTCATGCCAGCATATGATTGATTCAATAAGAATTTTATTATTAGTTTCTCATCCTAAAATTTTAATAAAATTCATTTAGCTCAAATTTATTATAGCTGAATGTTAAAAATATTAAATAACTTTTTTTTAAAAAAATTACTCTTTTTATATAGTTTATTTAATTTAAATTTCGGAATAATTAAAATTTGTGAGGTCGTTAGATGTCAAAAATATCAAATAAATAATCTTTTGATAAAAAAATTGCATGTAATTCAAATTTTAAAACAATAAAAATTTATGTGGTTATATATATATATATTAAAAGGAGAAGTACAATACCTCATTTTATCATGTTGTGATACTTGGTAATAAATTATTTTCTCTCTCTTTTTTACAAACAACTTAATGAAAAAGTGTCTATTCATACCACATATAATTTAATGAAAATGTGCATATTCATAAAAATCTTTCTTTTATTATCTTTTAAAAACTCCACAGACATCTTAATAAAAATATGCCTATTTATAACAATTTAATGAAATTTGCATATTCATAAAAAATTTTATTTTATTATCTTTTAAAAACTCCACAGACAACTTAATGAAAATATGCCTATTCATAAAAAATTTTCTTTTCTTATCTTTTAAAACTAATTTATTCTCTCCACTCATATTCTCTACACGTTTTTTTTATCCTTATGTTTTATTTAAATTCATATATTACAATTATTGTTAAAAAAATCCGCGCTATACGCGAACTATCGACTAGATAGATTAAAAAAAATACTTTTATGAAAAAAAGAAAAAGTTGGAGCTTTCAAAGACCCACAAATTTTTTTATAATATAAATTTATTTCTTACTATATAAAATAGAAATATAGAGAGATTTTATCCTATCTATATTCAAGTGGCATTTCTTTTCCATGTATCACTTCTATTCTCAACTATAATTCTTTTAAAATTTTTTATATTTAATTTCATTCATTTACTATAATATTCTGTTCTTTTTTTTACACTTAATTTTTTCATTTATAAAATTAATCAAATAATATAAAAACTTAAAAAGTTATGAAATTAGTTTTTAAAAAATTGAAAACTCTTCCCATTTCTAATTATTTGAATTTTCAATTTTTGATTTTTCTAATAAATTATTAAAGTTTAAAAATTCTGAAATTTTTAATTCCTTTATATATTTAACTATATATATTTTAATAGAATATATACACACAAACACATAAATTCATTGAGTATATTTTAGTAATCTTAATTTTAGTTTTAATTTTTCATGACAACAATAATAAATTTTGAGCATTCAGTGGTTTTAATTTGGTGCGGAACACAAATTTTGAGCTACTATATTGGGAGAGAGTGAGGTACTTTTATTATTTTAAAAAATTTATATTTGCATCTTATCATTTTTGTAAGCATATCTTCATTTACATTACTTAATATTTAACATATCAATTAAATTTAGATAAATTTTATTATTGAAGTAGTGCTACAATGAATAATTCTCGCTTTTAGTATTATATTTTCTATTTATTTAATATTTAACATATCAATTTAAATTCTTTAAAAAATTTGAACATTAATTGAATATTTTGCTCTTTAGAGGGCAGAACTTTCAATTTTCTTTTTCCATTTCAAACACCTAAGTAGTTACTGGTATTCTTTTGGCAGTTTATTGATTTTTTTATTAGTATATCAAGAAAGATTACTACAAATCCATTTATCTTGGTTATAATTACTTCTTTAGTTCTTTAATTTTTATTTTCTTTTTTAATAAAAGAGGCCTATTTTATGACTTGTTGCATTTCTTAATTTTGAACAATTGGGAAGTCAAAAGGGAGTGAGGGATTGAACCTATGACCTCATCTTACAATATTCATCACCTGAATCACTAGATTACAAAGGGAGGACTTGCATGCCCTAATTTGATTCAGTAATTGATGAAAAGGTATTCTCAAATATCAATTTATAAATTATTAATAGGAAAAACTCATTATTTGGTCACAGACTTTAAGTTTTTCACAGTTCGTCCCTAATTATTTATTCTGATGAATTGTGTCCCTCAACTTTTATTTTTCCATCTATTACATCATTTTTTCATGGTATATTTCAAATTGAAGATATTATCATCTTCTATTAAGTTATAAAAGTACATCTCAACAAAAATATGTGTCAACCAACTATCAATAACAAACAATTTGCATAAACATCTAGGAGCAACTCACAACCAACAGTGAAATCAAGTTGAAATGATTATGCTTACAACCAATAATTGGTTGAGATGTGCTTTTATAATTCAATAGAAGACCACAACATCTTCAATTTGAAATTCACCATAAAAAAATGATATAATAGTTAGAAAAATAAAAGTTGAGGGACTCAATTCATCAAAATAAATAATTAGAAACGAACTATGGAAAACTTGAAAAGTTTAGGGACCAAATAAAAGGTTTTATAAAACAAGTTACTCTATTTTTTATAAACAATAATACACTAGCTTAATTTTTTTAATAATTATTTTATATAAAGAGAATTTTTTTAGCTTTAGAAAAATATAAAACTTATCTGAAAGTTCAAAATATAAAAATTAACAGAAATTCTTAAATAATTATTTTTTTTACATATTATTATACATAAAAGTATAGGCTAGATACATTTTTATCTCCCTGTCAATGAACTCTAATACTAATAATAATAATAAATAAATAATTTTATAATAATAATAAATAAATAAATAAATTTTTTCTTTTTATCCCTACATTTTTTAGTAGCCCATTAAGTAGGTGAGAAAAATAATTATACCGACACATCTAGATGTGGCATGATAATTTCAAGACTTCTTTTTTTTTTTTTTGAAATTAATTTCAAGACTTGTTTGCACCTTCATTAGCAACGCACTGACAGAGTCTAAGGCAAATACAAAAAACAAAATCCAATCTCGTGTCTCGAATTATTATTATTATTCTTATTTGTCACTTCTAACACACTTTATTACTATTTGCAGCAGGAGCAATATAATGCTTCCAAAACAGAGCTCATTCAACCTCAAATCCAAACTAAACTCCACGCACCCCCAAGTTATCTGCCCTTTTTTTTATCTTTCTTTTTTACTCTTCTTTGAAACATTCTCTTCCCTACACAGCTATTGTCATGCTTTTGCTTTTGCTTTTGCTTCTGCTTCTGCTTCTACTCTGCAGTCCACCACCCCACCATCGAAACACATTCAGAAAGTAATACAGTTCCACATACGTTTTTGTATTTTTCTTAATTCAAAAAAATTGGATCAAAGGTCTCATCTTTTTAATTCTTTCTGGGCAGGTTATTAATATTAATTCAAGGACACCCAAAAGAGAACAAAATGAAATTGGGACAAGAGTTATTGCAGACTTCTGTTTTCCCCCTTTTGGTCTAGATCTTTACCATTATCACCATTCACAAAAAGTTATGCTAATTATGACTTTTTTTATTCTTAGCATAATGATTTATGTCATTGGTAGTGACATGAATAATATATTAATGGAGAGAAAATTTCCTTTTATACAACTAATTTTTAATTGATTAGCCTCTGCATATGAATCAAACATATAACTTTAACTTAAAAATTTTTATCTTTTAGTACTGTTGATAATACTATTCATGTATTAGTAGCGACATGTATCATTATCCTTATTCTTATTTAACTCGTTTTGTTTAGGTTTATTAGTACAAATTTAAGGGGTTAAAGATATATATATTATCTGTATCTATATTCAGTAGAAGTTATTTATTATAGTGATTACAAATTATAGAATTCATTTATATTACTTAATATTTAACATCTTTATATAAATTTAATCAGTGGAGTAGCTAGTGCTACAATGAATAAGTCTCACTTTTAGTATTATATTTTCTATTTATTTATATTTAAAATATCAATTAAAATTCTTCAAAAAAATTGGAACATTAATTGAATATTTTGCTCTTTATGGGGCAGAACTTTCATTTTTTTAATTTTTCTTAGTATAGTATGAATTCGGTTGGGTAATATGAGGGGAAAAAAAACCACACATGCGCATGTACAAAATGGCCGTAGGCAAGGTGTCCCCTTTTTTGTTTCTTCACCCATTTTTAATTTATTTTTGTAACTGATATATATGCTAAACAAGTGAAGCAGAGAGTGCATTTATAGGCTATTGAGTTGAAGCAAAAATAAAATAAAATCCATTTCAAAGATGGAAAATAAAAAGAAAAAAGAAAAAAAAAGAGCAAAAGTGGGGGACCTTTCAAATAGAGCTTGAATTCTGCACACGGAATCTCCACCCCATGCATGGGTTTTCGTTTGGTCATTTCTACTCTTATCAGTCATTGAGATATTGCACGTGTCAGCAGGGACTCTAAAAGAGAGCTGCGAGCCAAGCAAACCAAAGTTACCGAACCATTTTAGCTTCACATCTTCACCAAAAGTGGCCTGTTTTAAAGTGGCTTAGAGTGGGTTGAGTTAAGACTATGATTATGTAGGGGAGATGAGATGCACTTTCTTTATTTTTTAATTAACAACATGGCCATTATTTGGGTTCAGAAAAAAAAAAAGATGGCTGTTATTTTAATCATTTTATTTGTGTTTTATCCTCATTTATAAATAAAATTATCAATTTTCAGTTGTTAAGAAATTTTTGTTGATAGTTTTGAATACCGTAATGTAATATATATATATATATATATATATATATATATATATATAACTGAAACTAGAGGATCTTG
>CATIWM010422292.1:0-21098 GCA_949671775.1 Mallotus repandus | reverse complement strand
TATATGTAATGGATCCATTGGTCATTGCCAAACTTCATTAGCAAATTTGTTAATCTAAAAATGAGGAAGACAAGAGCATAAACTTCTTTTCTAGAGTATAAGTTAAGATAAATATTTCATTATAATTATAAAAAAGAAATAACAATTATAAAAAAGAAATATCAATGGATCCATTTCATATATATATATATTGATGATAAATGAAAAATTCCCTACCAATCCTTTAATGACACGTGTAAAGCAAGGTCAACCGATATGACACATCAGCTGCCTTTAACTGATTGATTCCCATTCTTATAGCACTCCTCCTTAGAAAGATTGTTTATGAGGGATCTCGACCTTTCAGTGCTTCACACCTTCTAACTACTGTACCCAAGGAGGAACACTGCTTGTCTAACTGTTATACTGAGGGAGAAACCCCATCTGGATCCGCCCTTAACAAGCGCCTACTCCCTGTCAAATCACTGTCCCATCACACAGCTGGCTACCACTCCTTGACAAGCTGTCACTCCCAGTAGGGCTCCCTGCCTATGAGATGCTGACATGTGGTGTCCACCTTCACCAACCTACTTCTTGCCTATGAGATGCTGACACGTGGCATCTACTTTTTAACAACCCCATCTTATAAGCTTCATGCCTCAAGAAATATGGGTATGTTCTTTTTTCATTCCTTCTTGCTTTTTTACACAACATATACATTCTCTCAATCATAAGAACACCTATATTCATACAACCATATTTTTTTAGAAAGTTATATCTCTCTCACAAGAAATCCATGCTAACTTAGGCATCAGAGGAGCTTGGGGCATACGCCGACCTCTTTGATCCATATTTGCTTGTCTTATAGGTGTTCTTGTGCTACATCACTACTGAAGCTAAGGCAAAAATGTCCAAGAACCATCATTTGGTGCCATCAATGGGGAAAGGATGATTTTTGTTGCTTAAAAGGTCATCCTTTTTCCATTACAATTTCTCTCATCATTTGTGTTATTAATTTGCAAATAAATTTTGTTGTGATTGTATTTTCTCCTTCATCCTCTTTACATTTTCTCCACTGAAAAGGAAGAGAATATTTTACAAGTAGAGATCTGGTCTTCTCTCTTTCCTCATCTTTTCCCCATTAAGAATCAAAGAGATATATAAGGTGGAACCGAGTAAATTCCTTAATGGAGGATATAAATCAATAAGGAATAAAGAAGTGGAAAAATCTTTTGAGATGAATTTTAAGCAGTATTTTTACCTTACTAATGCTTAAAAGAGATAGTAGAAAAAGAAAGCCCGAGCTAAAGATCTTCATGGGGGACCCCTCCTGTCAAGCACCATCTAGAAGTTCCTAGGCTGGGATCCTTCCTGCCTCGTAAAGTTTCTAGGCAGGTATCCCTACTAGGATTGCTTCAATGCAGGAAACCCTATTTCACTCTTCATCACCTCTCAGTGAGTTAGAAAAGCAATTTGAAGAATTTCTGAAGTAGAAAAATAGAAAAGCCAAGTAAGAGAAAGTTACCTAATTATATGATGAATCCCCAATCACCCTTTTTTGAGGCAATCAGAAAGGAGCCTATACCTAGTGAATTATAATTACTCACTCTTCCTACTTGGGATAGGGTAATCGATACCAGAGATTATATTTTGAAGTTTTAAGTGGTTGTTGAATTCTACAACGCCCAAAGGTTTATCTTGAGCATCCCAACTGAGAGGGAAATTTTCCACCTGGAAACTATTGTCTGAAGATAGGGTGAAAGCCTACCTGACTACTTGGCCCGATTTAATATGAAAGCTTTAAAGATTCCGCTCTTGGAAAACTCTTGAGCTGTTGAGACAATCATAAAGAATAAGTACACTTTGCAAGATGATGCCTTTCGCACCTCTAAGTTTGCTTCTAAACACCAAGAGCAGTTTGTAGATTCTCCCTCCTCTGAAGAGGCTGAAGAGAGTATAAGCACCATGTAAATAATCCTAGACAGGGAGAGTCCTATGTGTACTACACGAGTGCCTCAAAGCTTATGGTATCAAGTCCATTATTAAGACAACCATCCAGAAAGGAATCCTACCAGGTAGCCCCTACCCAGGAATCCTACCCGGTTATTCTTTTTCGAAGCTCTTATCCTACATGGAACTTTACACATGAGGGAAAACATTTTCAGCAGGGCAGTATCTCTTTTTGCTTCGTTGCATTATTGATGAAGTGTTCTTATCTTATAAAAGATGGGTTATGAATACTTACTCCATTTTAGCTATCTATTATTCATTTGGCTCATTGTAAATGAATGTTTGTACTCCCTCTTGAACAAAGGAATCTCTTCTACTAAAGTATTTCTACTTGTATGACCAAGTGTTCGAGTCTCTCTTTAAAAGGAAGTTGTTGTCTCTTGAAGCTTCTCTTTTTGTGTCTGTGATTATACTTGGATCTCCTTTCGAGAAAGGGATGTTTCTTATGGCATCTTAATAATAGGAGCTACTCTATGAATATTCTAGAAGGGAAGCTAATCAGACATCCAACTATATAAAGGCTATCCAGACAGGAATCTTGCTTGAGAGGAGAATCTCCTCAATAAAGATTACAAGTTAAATATTTCTAACTCCCCCATGAGAGCAAAATTTCTCTTATTAGAAATTTTTAATCTAAGATATGAATCTCCCCCAAGGGAGTGTAATCTATTCAATATGATTATCTATAAAGGATTATTTATTCATAAATCTACACCTCCTATAGAGGAGTAAAATTTCCTCCATTGAAAATGTCCATTCAAGAATCTCTATCTCCAACAAAGGAGTAACATTTCCCCATTGGAAATGCCTACCCAGAAACTACTAACTCCCCCAAGGGAAAGAATGTTGATAATGCATCTCTATAAAGGAGAAAATTGCTTTATTTCAAAAAATCATGATTTATTAGTGAAGATGCTTCCTAACTAGACAGGATGATTCTTTAAGGGTCGTATAGAGTCTTTATTTTCCTTAGCCAGGATGATTTCCCCAATCAGCTATTTCCTAGGTAGGAAATCTGAATTTTGGATCTAATATAATTACAAGAAGTCTTCAAGGCTGATTACGGCTTGTCAAATAAGTTTTCTTTATCAAATATCTTGAATCAATATGTTCTAATTATCATTTTATAGTGATGCATGTTCTAGCCTATTCACATGAAGCATGAATTCCTTCATGTATAAGAAATGATCCAACCTCGTATCCTCTACTCAGAGAGGAGATCACCCCTACTCAGTCTTTTCTTAACTGTTTCTACTAAATTTCTAGGCAGGCAGGAGTCTGGACTCCTTAAAGTTTCTCTATAAAGAGAGAAATTATATTCAAGTCTTCATTAACTTGAATGGCAATAGAGCATATATCTCAACTCCCTAAGGGGATAAATTCCTATTTTTTATAACTTGCATGAATTGTTAAACCCCCTATGGGTTACATGGCTGAATTCTTTCCTTTCTATAGTTTTTAAATCACGTAACATGACATTTTTATTATTATATATCTTAAGATTACATTTTTGAAAACCACATTGCACATCATCTATTTGCATATGTGTAATTCTTTTGCATAATTTTTCACATTGATAACCATGACATTTTATTTTAAGAATATGTGTATTTTTCTTATGTTATTATCGATAGAAAGAACTTTCAGAGGACAATACCCCTCCCAAAAGGGCCAAGAGAGGAATTCAAACCTCCCATGAGGCATTTGATACTGTCCCATGGGAGGAGGACATAACACATTTAAAATATTTCTAAAAAGGAGGTTTTGATGGCGATCAAGGATAGAAAGTATGTTCATTGGCTGAGGGATTTGCCTTCCAACCCTAAAAAACTAAGACCAGACAAAGTATTGCCACTTCCATTGAAAAATTGATCACAATATAAATAAATGCCACTAGTTGATGCTGGAGATTGAAAGATTGAATCAATAGTCCACCTGAGAAGTTTACCGAAGTAGGGGAACATCCCTTTTGGATAGTACTTTTATAACAAGGATGCAGGTATTGTAAGATCTCAGAAGGATAAGCAGTTAGTACTTCCGCCTGACACTAGAATGATTGGAGTCATTCATTTGTTAATCCAGGAAAATCCTCCCATTAGGTAAAAGAAGTAGAAGGGAGAATCAGGGGCATATGACAAAAGGTACCAATGGAAGGAAGGGAAGAATTCCTCACATGTGTGTGATAACTTTTTGTTCGAATGATGTAGAAGGTGTGGAGACTTCTCACGCAGATGCATGCCATGGTGGTAATGTTTATGATTAATGGTTACAGGGTAGAGAGATATACTCTTTTGATTAATTCAAGAAGTATCATCAAGTCAGTTGAGCTCAACTTATTTTTTAAAAGAAATCTCTATTATACCTACATAGATTCTACCCAAGGCAAATAATCTACATGGGATTCTTCACCACTCAAATTCCTAGTCTCCCTACGCTGGTTATTCTAAATAGCAAGCATCAAAATGGCCACTATTTCAAATTTCAAAGATCATTGAATTATTTGCCAACGGGTCTGGTGGTGGTAAAATGATTTAAGCAAGTTAATTTCTTCTATGATAAAGACCGGTCTCGAATTGACTTCTTAGAATATAATATTTGATGAGGATAGAAAGAGCTTAGCCAACATCAGTTTATTCAATTTGAAATTAGTACCATTTTTCAAACTCTTTTTGAGGGGACAAGGAGGTATAAATGCTCCCTAGTTGGAAAAGGAGACAGAAATCTTCCCTGGTTATCACTAAGTGTTTATAGGTTTTAGGGATAAAACAATTCGGGTGACAGTTGGGAAACGGACATGCAATTAGAGAATAATACTCTTTTAACTAGAAAATATCAGCCCACACTTCGAATAAGGACAAACTATAGAAGAAAGAAATTTTTAAAGTGTAATGAAGTAGAGGCAAGTGCAGACTAGCTCTTGTTTCCATGTTGGACAGATCTCCTCAATGAGATACGGCTTTTAAATACCTAGAACGTGTGACTTCCAAGCAGAGTTTCTTAGAAAGATGGTGATTTTTAAGGAAATTTCCTATCTGGTTAATACATACAGGAGAGTGAATTTCCCGTCTGGTTAATCCATGTTAGAAGAACAAATGTCCTACCTAACATTTCCGTATAATAGAATTTCCATTAGAACAAAGAGAAGCTTTGAAGCCCTCTCTAAGAACATCAAGGTTCACCATTCAATATGGGAAATTGCACAAAATAAGATATTATATACAACTACCTATAATGCTTATCTCTTTAAAAAGTAAATGACATATTGAAAGAGGTGTAAGAGAGAGTATATGCCTCATGCGTACAATGGATTATCTTATCAAACGAGTAGAGTGTAAGACCTTGATAGGCATTGTTGGACAAGAGTTACTGGTTAGGAAGTTATCCTTTCCCTCCAGATGAATACCGTATGCCGATTTGAGATTTATTAGTAGGTAGGAATTTACTACATTAGCAGATAGGAGTTTACTGCTCAGTAGGCTCTGAAGAAAACTTGTTATCCATCTGCTTTTTACAAATTTATGGTACACTACTTCATGAAGAAAGGAATTGTCTCTATTTAAGCTTCTCCATCTACATGGCAAAATCTTTAAACCTCTCTTTGAAATAGAGGCATCCTCTTCTACTATGTTTCTTTTCATATATGATCATGTTCAGATATTCTCTTGAAGATGAAGCATTCTCTTACGACGAAGCTTTCCTACTTATCTCATTGCAAATGTTGCAAACTTTGAAGCTATCATATTATGATTCATAATCCAGAATCTCATACTCAAAATTCATTAGTGAGAAAGAAATCCTCTAAGAGCTTCCTATAGAGGAACATTACATAAATTAATTTCTCACCTCATAAGGAACACATCTAGGAGTGAGGTGAACTAAAAAGAATGCATTCAAAATCTATTGATCACATAAAGTCTCCAAAAGTGAGATGAATTCAATTGCTCTAGATGTGAGTGCCTGTACAGGAATCTCATAAGAGAATCAATCAATGAAAACATCCTCCCTAGACAGGTCATCCATTCTTGAATAATTCCATGATAGAATCAGACAAACATAAATCCTCCCTAGAGAGGTCATCCATCTATGAATAATTCCACTATGGAATCAGACAAACAAAAATCCTCCCTAGAGAGGTCATCCATCTATGAATAATTCCACTATGGAATTAGACAAATAGAAATCCTCCTTAGAGAGGTCATCCATCTAAGAATAATTCCATGATGGAATCAGACAAACAAAAGTCCTCCCTATAGGTCATCCATCTATGCATAACTCCATGACAAAATCAAACAAATAGAAATCCTCCCTTGAGAGGTCATCCATCTATGAATTATTCCATGATGGAAATGGACAGATAGAAATCCTCCCTAGTGAGGTCATACAAACATGAATTATTCCCATTAGGGAATCAGACAGACATCCTTCCCTTGAGAGGTTATCCATGCAGGAATTTTGCTAGAAGAATTGGTCAACTATACTCTATGAAGAAGGCTATCTTCATGGAAATCCTCCTTAAAGCAATTGATCAAGAATTATAATTTCCCTAAGCGGATTTCATTAAATATAAAATTTCATATTATGAGAAGTCGGTAAATTTCATGCAAACATCAATCATGCACTTCTTTTGCTTAGGAGGTTATCCTAAATGTACGACTCCGCATTCATGGTCTCTATTCAAGCAAGAAGAATGCAAGAATGTATAGTGAGAGAAAGAACAACTATGGCAGAATTCATCATGGTTAAAGTATTGGTAGAAAAGTTCCTCGAGGGACATATGTCCACCTTTGCCTTTAAGTCCAATGACATGCTCGACATATGCTCGTGGGTGATGAATTATAAACTCAATGTGGATCTTCATATATTACTGGTACAATAGAAAAATACTTTTTCCATATAAGTAGGAAGTAATTGACAAGGAAGTAGATAAACTAATAGAAGTTGGATATATGAGAGAGCTAGTTAACATTGTTTTAAACAGGAAGGGGAATGGCAGATGGAGATTATGCATAGGTTTTACAGACCTAAATAAGACCTGCCCAAAGGATTGCTTTACATTACCATCCTTTGATAAGCTAGTTGACGCAACTATTGGGTTCGAGTTCCTCACATAGGCAGATATCCAGTCTGTGTACCCTCAGATCCTTATGAACAAAGAAGACAAGAAGAAAACTGCCTTGGCTGGGTACCATCCTAAGAATGTTTCTTTTTTCATCACTAGGGAAATGTTCCTAGGTTTCATGAGTTTCCACCTCAGATAAAGTAATGAGCATTGTATCGATAAGAGAGGAAAATCATATTTAGAGACCGGACTATTATGTTAGCAGAATGCGGAAGAGGGCTGAACTGAAGTACTATAGGATGGAGAAACTAGGTTATGCCCTTGTGACAGCTCTGAGGAAGTTCCGAGTGAAACTCCTAGATAGTCAGGGGATTGTTCGGCCTGACACTCCCCTTAGGTAGACTCTTTAAAGACTCTCCATTGAAAGTCGAATGATGATATGAGGACATAGACTGGATATGAGCCAAAAAGAGCTAGTAAGGCCTAAGCCTTACTTGATTTCATCGCCAAATTCAATTTTAATGAGACTAATTCTGAAGATAGACAACTATGAGAGAAACCTTCTTGTGTCTTCGATCCCAGCAATTCCACTCATTTGTCTTACGAGTGGAATCTACATGCATATCAATCCCATAGTGCCGGAAGAGGTGATGCATGGATAATTTTAAAAGGCCCCAAAGGGTTTATGGTGGAGTTCATCTTGAGATTCAATTTCCCTGATTCTAACAACATCTCTGAGTATGGGGTAGTGATAAAGGGACTCTTGTTAGCTGAAGCAGTGAGTGTTTTAAATTTAAAAGTAAATAGCATGTCCCAATTGATAGTTAATTAGATCAACGAGATATTTCAAACTGAAGATAGCACAATAGAAGCATACCACTACAAGATGAAAGAGGTCTTGGTAAGATTTAAAGAAAAATAATTTCCTGCCTACATCGTCGGAATACCCATAGAGGAGGATAGTCAGGCAGATCTCCTTAGTAAAATGGCCATCATATTGATGGAGTTTTTACCTCAAGGAGTGAGAGCAGAAATCATAAGCGTGCTTCGCGTGATGCAACCCCATGATGTATTCTCTTATGAATCACAACGTTACTGGATAGACCCGATTGTGAAGTATTTAAAGATGGGAGAACTCCCTCTTAACATAAATTAAGCTCTTAAACTTTCTCTCAGAATAACTCAATTCAGCGTAATTGAAGGAACGTTACAAAGGAGAGAATTCCACATGCCTATAAAATGATGTTTGATACTTAAAGAAATAAATTATGTTATAAAGGAAATTCATGAAGGAGCCTGCGATACTCATATAGGAAGGTTGTCCCTGTCTAATGTGACTACTAGGCTTGGGTACTTTCGGACTGCAACAATAAAAAATACTACTGATTTTGTCAACATATGTGACACCTACCAGCGATGTTTCAACCTCATGCATTCTCTTCCTAACTAGATGGTCAATAACTTTTGTGGAAAGAAATGATCAACCAATTTGGTACACCTAAGATTTTAATATTCAATAAAGGCAGGTAGTTTCTAGCCCTATCTCACATGCCCAGAAGAATGGTCAAGCAGGCGTATCTAATTGAGTTATGTTACAAGGCTTATAGAATAAGTTAGAGGGAGCTAGTGCCAGTCAGGCTGAAGAACTGCCTAGCATTTTATGGTCATATAGAACCACATCCAAATCCTCTTTTGGAGAATTTGTTAGTCAAAGACTTCTACCTTCTCTGTAGGATCAAAGATTCTTCATAGAAAATTAGATAGAAGATCCGAATCTTCCAAAAGGGAGTCAAATCCATTTGACAAGATCGTCTACCAAATATTACCTACACATGAATCAATACCTCCTACCTAGGACCAACATTTCCTTCATTATTAATGCATACTTGGAAATCACTAACTCCCCTTAGGAGAAAGCACCCCCTATCTTAGAAACCCATAGGGGGCACAAACTCCAAATCATAGAAGGACCGAACCCTCTAACTTTTAAATAAGTCCTCTGAAAGTAAGGCACTCTCTATAAGAAAGAATCCACATCAATAGGGTTTAAGAAACATAAATCCTCCCATCAAGGATGCCAAATTCTACTTCCAAATTAGTCCTTCATTAGTGAGGCACTCTCCATAAGTGAGAACCCAAGCTATAAGGGTTTAAGAAACACAAATCCTCCTAAGGCACCAACCGACCTTCTTAGAAAGGCTCTTAATTAAATTTGGAAGTCAAAACTGAAGGAAATCGGTTATGCTACTTATGCTTAAGTATAGTGTGGTGAGCATTAACTTAAGTAGAGTTCAATTCAAAAATTTACTTTCTCATGACCCTTCATCACGTGAAGAATTTCCACTCCCAAAATCCATTTTTCATTTAAACACATAGCTAACATACATCAACATATATAAACATAAAACTTAGGAAATAATATTGGAAAAATACTTACAATTTCCTAAGAGTTTGATGTAGACCACAAGTAATCTACTATAATAGATTGCTTTTGGTTCAACTCTTGAATCAATGCTAAGCCACCCAAGTGTATGGCCTCTAGCTTGAAACACCAAAGCCTTCCAATCACCTTCTTGCCTTTGATTGAGTATAGTTGCAAGTACCTCTCTTGTGACCCAAAGAAACTTCAACTAACTCAAACCTTTTAGCAAAAACTAAGACTATCCTTTTGGTATATGTTTTGTTTCCTTTTGGTATATTATTTATCTCTACATCTTCCACTAACTCTTAATGGAATATATTATATCCACACACACACACACTTAAGAACTCTTCTTAAGGTGATATATATATGTGTAGAGAATTAGGGTTAATTAGATATATCTATACAAATATCTCTTACACCATCATTATTAGGAAGCAACTTTGCATGCCACCTAATAACTTAGTTAAGAGTGTATATGTATAAATATCTAAACAGTGTAGAAAATAGATGTAGATATATATTAAACACATCTTATGTATTTAATCCACACATATTTTCTCTACACATCCCACTAACCAATTTGCCCCAAAAGTCAACTAAAGACACATATGAGATAATATCTCCTAATATGCCAAAATAGACTTGTATTGATAAATGGACTTGGACTTTGTTATTAGGCCAACTCTTGGGCCAATATATGGGCCAAGTCAAATCCATAAATCAATTGGGCCAACTCTTGGCTCAAGCCCATTCCATCAAACTAATGGGCCTTATGTTGATGGGCCAACATTTTGCCCAAGCCCATTCCATCAAACTAATGGGCATTGGATTAATCTTTGGGCCAAAAATATTTTGGGTCTAACCCCATACACCTTGGGCTGGGCCATAAATCCAAGTCCATAAGGAAACAACATATACTCTTTATTTAATACTTTAATTAATATCTCATACTAATTAAGTATTTAATAATTAAACTCTTGGTGGAATTAGATTTCATGATATGCTAGAATTATTGCTCAAAGTATAAATCCAATGCCATTAATATTAATTAATTGATTAAACTCTTTAATCAATAATTAGATTAATAAGGTGATATGGAAAAACTCTTTTAGGTGTGACTTACTAGGTTCATGCCTAATTGGCAATTAGAATATAATATCAACTCTTGATATTATTTGAAACTCTTTCAAATCTAAATGTGAAAATCTCAATTATACACATTTAGTTCTCATAAGTTGTGAGTGACCCCTAGCATCGATATCACAACTACCTAATTAGAAATAAATGCATATGATGATTCACACGAACCCTTATGGTCATAATTACCGTGCACTAAAATCCCTTCATTCGAAGATCTTGATATAACCTAGGGTCAAGTTAAAGTCAAACTCTAATAGCTTTATCATATGACCTCATCTCAAGTTATTCTTGATAAAACATAACAACTACTAGAAACACTTTCTGGCACTGAAACTCTTCCAGACTACATTATGTTTGTCCTGGCCAGGAACTCTATTCATCAAGAATAAACTTAGATAACATAGGATATATCCCGGTTCACTCCAGGCAATGAATCCTATCTTGGCTAAACACTCATCCCTATATTAAAATGACTAGAGCCACTACATGCCATATACCCATGTGTGAATAGCACAAGTGCGTAAGCGGTAACAAACTCTAACCACTAAAATGTGGATGACCGTGTCACTTCAGATCAAAGGACCATATGCACAATTATGACATAGACTGTGATCGTTGACTATAAATGAATATCCTTGCGATCACAAATCTAACGTCACTGTTCGATCCACCCATCACATGAGTATCCACATGTCTATTCTGATATCTCATATCAAGTAGCATGAGACTCACTACCTCCCACTATTAGCATCGTATACTAATCAAGGAAAATAGATAGAGGTGATAGTCTAATTAATATTACCGAAATATTAACTAGTTGACTATGAACAATTTATACCATATGTACTAAATAAATTTGTAGCTCATATTATCAACTCTTGAAAATAAATTTATTTAACATAATGCTAAAGGATAAATACTCAATAAATAAACATTGTATTTAAATGAATACTTTATTTCCATTTAAGATAATTTACAATGTCATTATACATTGCAAAATAGCACTAAGGCACATTTATACTAACAAAAACCTCTCCATAAGTGAGAGTCGCATGTCCCCAAGGACTTACAGTATAGATATCCTACTTGAAAAATTCCTACTCATGAAACCTTGCTACCCGGAATGCCTAGGCACTTAGGAAACCTTCCTACCTGGAATGCCTAGGCACTCAGGAAACCTTCCTACCTGGAAGACTTAGACACTTAGGAAAACTTCATATTTAGGAAGACCTACCTAAAAAAAAAACCTTTTCTTTGACACGCAATAAATATAGCCTCCCTAACAAACTAAGGCCATCCATTTTCATCTACCCCTTACCTACTAAAGCTACAACAAACACTACTTTCCAAATTAAAGCCCTTCACCATTGTTTGAAAGTGACACCCCTAGTCATGCATGAATGCTCTTGTAAAACATCCCAATAAACTCACCTCGAAGAGCACTCACATGCTTTCCAGTCTAGAGTGTCTACGCAGGACTTTACGGGGACTACTGATGATAAATGAAAAATCCCCTACCAATCCCGTAATGACACGTGTAAAGTAAGGTCAACTGATATGACATGTAAGCTGCCTTTGACTGATTGACTCTCATTCCTATAGCACTCCTACTTAAAAACATTGCTTATGAGAGATCTTAACCTTTCAGAGCTTCATACCTTCTAACTACTGTACCCAGGGAGGAACACCGCCTGTATAACTGTTGTATATAAGGAGGAACCCCGCTTGGATTTGTCCTCCACAAACGCCTGCTCCCTGTCAAATCACTGTCCCATCATACAGCTGGCTACCACTCCTTGACAAGCCGTCACTCCCAGTAAGGTTCCCCACCTATGAGACACCGGCACGTGGCGACCACCTTCACCAACCTCCTCCCTGCCTGTGAGACGTTGACACTTGACATTTACTTTTTACCAGCCCCATCTTATAAGCTTCATGCCTCAATAAATATAGGTATGTTCTTTTTTCATTCCTTGTTCCTTTTTAACATAACATATACATTCTCTCAATCATGAGAACACCTATATTCATACAACCACATTTTTCTTAGAGAATCATATCTCTCTCACAAAAAATCCATACTGACTTAGGCATCAGAGGGGCTTGGGACATACCCCGCGCTCCTTAATCCATATTTGCTTGTCTTGTTGGTATTCTTGTGCCACATCACTACTGAAGCAAAGATAAAAAGGTCCAAGAACCATTATATATATATGTGTGTGGATCCATTGGTCATTGCCAAACTTCATTAGCAAATTTGTTAATCTAAAAAAGAGGAAGACAACAACATAAACTTTTTTTCTAAAGAATAAATTAAGATAAATATTTCATTATAATTATAAAAAAGAAATTATTAAAATATTAAAATTTATTACTATTTGACTTTTCACAAAATAATCATATTAAGTTTTACTCCAAAAAAATAAATTTTTATCCCCAATATTCAGATATCATTTATGTATGGCTAAATAAGTATAATGACGTTTACGCTAAGTTAAAATTTCCTCTTCAATATTCAAAAATTTCATTCATTAAAAAAAAAATATATTTATAATTATTCAATCAAAACTCTAATGAGACCCCTTTCTCCCACTGTGCGTCATTCCCATATTTTTCATTCCTGTCCACTGATCATGAACTTAGAAATCCACACCGGTTGCATTTACATATATCATGAGCTGTGTCATATGCATGACCTTAGACAGGATTTCGTACGTCTAACATAATCTAATAAACAAATAAATAGCACAAAACCAAGAACTTTATACTTATCTTGCATTCATTCTTTAAGCAGTCGTGAATTTTTTTTTTTTTTTTTTTCTGTTCATGACAATATCTATGACGTATCTACTTAATTCATCGCTCAACTACAGATCAGGGCATGCAAAATAATTATGCTCATAATTAAATGAGACTGATGCGTCTAGCTCACATGATAATTGATGCCATGGATACAACATTAATTCCATCTATCTACCGTAAATAGTGGGTCTAAATGAGTCAAACCGAGCCAAGCTGAATTTTAGTTAATTTGAACTTGATTTGTTTATAATCGAATCGAACTTGAGCAAATTTATTATATCATTTGATTTTCACGGGTTATTTATGAGTTTAAATAAAATTAAAATTTTTTTAAAAATATATATTATAAACTAAAATTATTCATCAAAAAATTTTTAAATAAATGATAATGCATTTAATAAAAACTATAATTTTATTCTAATAATATATTTTTAGATATTTTTAAATTTTTTATAAATAAAAATTTATTTGTTATATATTTTTTATCAAATTATTAATACACTAAAATTAGGAATTAGTTTGCCAACTTTTATTCAAATTTGTTTATGGACATCACGAGTCGAGTTTCACATAATTTGAACTTAATTCGTTTATTAAATGAGTTTCAATAGATGAGTTTGAACAAACTTTTATTGAGTCAAACTCCAAATAATTCACGAGTAGTTTGACTCATTTATAGCTCAACTAAATACAACTCCAACATTTAGCCGAAGGAGACTCCAATAACAACATTGATCATATATAAAACAACGATGCAACTATAAAACTTGATTCTCTAAGAACCTATCAGAAAATTAGACCTCACCCTCTATCAAAGGCCATCATCATTATTGTTACTATCATAATGTTTACCGTTATCAGGCTTCTTTTCTAGCTCTATCGCATAGCGTGCACAACAATTTCTTGTTTACTGAGACTATATCGAATGTTTCCCAAGATTAGTAAACCCATTTCAGCAACTGATTTTGGCAACAACATCTCTGGTTCAATTTGAGCAGATGCATTAGAAGAGAGAATGCAATACAAATTGCGAGATCTGGTGACATATTCCTCAACCGAAGACAATAATATACTGATCAGTGTAAAGAAGCCTGGTAACAAAGTTAGCTCATTTTGGGTTTGTAGTGTTTTATACTAAATGGGACGAGTTCTGACCCAATGCAAGTTCTGAATATCAATGGAAATGTCAAATATTAGAATGTTGTCATGGCAATAAAAGTATCATAATTCATAGTGCACCTTGTTGGAGAGGACAAAGAGGTTTGAGAGAAAGATATTTAGATAGAAGAGGAATTCCTAGAAGAAATGTTTTTAATTTTTCAACTCACACTTCAAACTCAAATACAATGGGATATTTATAGTTAGAAATCTCTTAAACTCTAAATATATAAACTATTAATAAATTAATGTTGAACTTAAATTCCTAATGAACTTAAACTTTAACACTTAATAAACATACATTGAATATAGTCAAATATTTGCACACACCAAAATAAAGAGACATCTCTAGAATACACAAATTAATATTTTAACACTCCCCCTTAATTTGTGATTTTCTTCTCTACTCCAAGCATTTCTTGTAATTACCGAAAATTTTCAAACTTAAGTGACTTTGTAAAAATGTTTACAACTTGATCCTATGTCTTCATATACTTGAGCTCCACTTCTTTCTTTTTGATGCATTCTCTAATGAAATGACATCTCACATCAATATGCTTAGCCTAATAATGAAGTATCAGATTCTTTATTAATGCTTGTGCAGACTTGTTATCAATGCAAATTTCTATAGTCTCTCTTTGCTTCAAATGAAATTTCTCTAATAGCCTTTTAAGCCAAATAGCATGATAAACACAAGATGTTGCAACCACATATTCAACTTCATGCGTTGAAAGAGTAACAATGGATTGCTTCTTTAAACTCCAAGTAATAGCACAATAACCTATAAAAAATACAAAATCAGTAATGCTTTTTTTTTTTTATCATTAATGTCTCCCACAAAATCACTGTCACTAAATCCAACACGCTTGAAATCAATGGATGAATAATACAGCAACCCATAGTCAATTTTACCTTTGAGATAGCAGTGAATCCTCTTTACAACTTTGATGTGAGTGAAAGTATGACCTTCCATAAAAGGCTTATCACTCCAATGGTAAAAAGAATATATGGCCTTGTACACGTCAAGTATCTTAAGCTTCCTACAAGGCTTTTAAATAAAGTGGGATTCTTTGTGTCCTTCATTGAATCTTGACAATTTAATTCCAACTGCCATGGGTGGATTCACAGGATTGCAATCAAGCATTTTGAACTTCTTTAATAATTTTCTTGTATAGCTTTCTTGTGAAATAAAGATTCCATTCTCCATTTGCTTCACCTCCAAGCCCAAATAGTAGGACATCATCCTTATATCCGTCATCTCAAACTCTAGTGACATGGCTCTCTTGAATTCTTTAAATAGTTTTGGATTATTGCTAGTAAAGATAAGATTATCCACATAAAGACAAATAAACAAAACATCTTTATTTTTAAAGAATTTCACATAAAGAGCATATTAATGGGAGTAATGAACAAACCCATTATCTTAAAAGTACTTGTTGATGCGAGTATTCCATGCTCTTGGTGCTTGTTTTAAACCATATAATGCTTTCTTCAATCTTAACACTTTATCTTCATGGCCTTTAACTACAAAGCCAATTGGTTACTCAATATAGACTTCTTCTTCATGGTGGCCATTTAGAAAAGCTAACTTTACATCAAGTTAGTATATCTTCCACTTCATTTAGCAGACCCAAAGAAATTAATAGACAAATTGTCTTCATATGAGCAATAAGGGCAAATTTTGCTTGTAACCTCTAGCAATAAGTCTTGTTTTATCTCTCACCACATCTCCATTTGCATTTGTAAACCCATTTTAACACCAATAGTTGTATGACCCTTGGGAAGAGTTGACAATTTCCAAGTGTTGTTCATGTTAGTATAAATATGCCCTATTGTCATTCTTGTAATATAAAATGACATTGTACTTTTATCCTTATTGCAATAAAATATTTATTTATTTGAGTATTTACCCTTTAACAATATGTTAAATGAGTTTATTATCAAGATTTGATAATATAATTAATAAATTGATTTGTACATATACTATAAAATGTTCATAGTTGTTGGATTAACATATCAGTAATATTAATCTGTAGACTATCACCTCTATCTATTTCTCTTAATCGGTATATTATATCAATAGTAGGAGGTAGTAAATCTCAGGCTACTTGATAAGAGATATCATAATAGACATGTGGATACTCATGTGATGGGTGGATTGAATTGTGACATAAGATATGTGATTGCATGAAAATTCATTTTTTTCAACAATCATTATCTTGAACATAATGGTGTATATGGTCTTTTGACATAAGGTAACACGATCATTCACTTATGGTTGGTTAAAGTTTATTACCACTTACATACATGTGCTAGCCACATATGCATATATGGCATATGGTGGCTCTATTGGGTTATATGTATGGATGAGTGATAAGCAAAGATGGAATGCATTATCTTGGCTGAACTGGGATAAGATCATATACTATCTAAGTTGTTCTTGATGAATTAGTACTTGGCCAAGTCAAACTTGACTAATCCAAAAAGAGTTTCAATGCTAGAATGGAGTTTGTAGTAGAATTCATGTTTTGTCAAGAATTGAAATGAATATGAGGTCATATGATTGATGCAATTAAAATTTGACTTGACCATGACGCTAGACAATGTCAAGATCTTATAATGAAGGAACATTGAGTGCACAGTAATTACATTCCTATGGTTCTTGTGAATCTTTGAATAGCATTCTTTTTCAAGTGGGTAGTCATGATATCTATGCTCAAGACTTATGGGAACTAAATGTGATTAATTAGAATTTTCACATTTAGTTTGGAAAAAGTTTCCTATAATTTTAAAAGTTAATATTACTTTCCATTGCTATTTGGACTTGAACATAATAAGTCACACATACAAGAGTTGCACCAATAATGATAATTATTAAATTAAAGAGTTTAATTAATTAATTAATTAAATTAATTGAGTTGGATTTCTGCTTGAGCGGGTGTAAGCACCTAATTTTCAGATGACGTGAGTTTAGATTTGACAAAATATCCAATGATGACAATTTGTTACAAAATAGGTCTATAGATTTTGATTTGTGAATCTCAGGACTAAATTTTTATGTTTTAGGTTTATTTGTAAAATTTTCCTTTTATTAAGTTAAATTGGTAATTAAAGAAAATATATATTAAATGAAAATAATAATAATAATAATGATAAATAATAAAGTAAAAAATGGGAAATTCTGATTGCAAATATGTAATTCTGATAGTTTTCCAATCATTTTTCTGATCAAGTTTCAATTTTTAATTTTTTATTTAATTTTTTAATTTTTGATTGGCTAAAATAAATTTTTTTTGATAGATATGTATGATAAGTACGTATTATCAAGATAAATAAGGAATGTTTATTAAATAAAAAAACTCTGTTTTATCTTGTGATTTTCGTATAATCACAGGATTTCTCTCCTTTTCTATAAAAAACTTAAGGTTTTACAGAGAAGGGGGAGGATTTAGAGGAGAGATACTTTTCTTGGAGAATTTTTTCTTTTAAACTCTTTGGAGAGAATTTAGCTGTCATGACATGAACCCCCAAGGGCATGTGACAAACACTAGGAAATGGGAAAACAATAAGCTTCTGAAACCAGTAGTAAGCCTAAGGAGTTTATTACAAAAATAAAACTAACTTTCAAATTCTAAGGAAAATTTGGCAGAGTTTCCCTTGTACCGGGAAAAAACCAAAACCTGTAAAAGTGCAAATACACTCCCAAATATATATATATATATAAATATATATTAAATGACCGGCACAACAACCAATAATCCAATACACAATACAACACAATTATAGCAATAACAACAATAAGTATTCAAATCTACTGCGGTGTCTAGATTACTAAATCTCTTACACATGGATAATAATGACGTTAATTTAACCTACATAATATCACTGAAGAAGAATGAGTCCGTCGTAGAGAGGATGAACTAACTGAAGACTTCCAGGTTCCTAAAAAATAATTAAGGGGAGTTAGACCTTATTGAGTAAACTAATATAGAGAAATATATATTAGTTTGAAAACCTTCTCTTACTTAAACATTTATATTAAACATTTATTATAAAAATGAATTTAGAGAAAACTATTAATTTAACGAATGTTATTTATACCAATATATATTGAATATCCATCAAGTATCTTTATCAAAAGAAAACATAATCTTTCAAATGCCAATAATTAAACAAATGTATAATAAAAAGGATAAAATAATTAAAACAACATTAATAGATAAATTAAGAGGGAAATAGTTGTAGGACCCTAAACCACAAATTTATAAGCCATTAGGCTCACTTTTTATCCAAAGACTAACGGTTCCCAAGAGCTAAGATTGCATCGAGCTACTAGTCACGATCATTCTCTTATTCCAATGTTTACCAGCAGTTCCCGAGAGCTAAGCATCTACTAAACCACCGATTCCAGTAATAACTATCCATAAACCATAACATATCGCCCAAGAGTTATGCATCAACTGAGCTCCACAATTAAATTTCTCCATAAGGACCCGACTTTAAAATCATTACCTTTGTGCACACTATCATGATAATACCCATCAGGTAGCCCATTCTACCAATCTTCTCCAAAAATTATTTTTATATATAAAAGCATAATAAATTATGTGGAAAAATCAATGAAAGAAATAAAATACTTTTATCTTAAAATCTACCATACCAACAACATTAATAATCTTAATAACAAGAGTCATGGCAAGATAACATCGATAATAATAATCAATTAAAATTAAAATTTTTAAAATATCAAACTAACAATATGGATATTTTAAATAATAAGAATATAAATTCTTTAATTAAATATACTCTTTAAATATAATTAACCAACTTATACTTTTATATGCAAATCTAACACACATTTCAATATATTAACTTACAAGTGGAGAGAGCATGCTGACGTGTCTCATCGACCTATTACTCGATGTCTCCGCTCCAGTAAACTCTATAATAAACAATATATATATATATATATATATATATATATATATATATATATTATGAATAATTATCAAATAAATTCCGAATAACTCCCAAAAATTCTAAGAATTTTATAAAAGTGATGGAATCATTGAAATTGACTTAAGAATGCCCTATATGATTAATCTAAGGCTTAAGGATTATCTCCAACAATTTAACTAATTTAAATGGAAACTAAGTAATTTCCACCACAAACTTTTTAAGATTTATTTCTCCATTTATGGAAACTTATCACTATAATTTATGCTATTTATTAAAAATAGTATCATACATTTATTTAGAGTCGGTACTGTTTAGTTGCCGAAGTTCAAGTGGACCCTCTAGATTTCTCACAGAAAAAGCATTACCCGACAAAACTGAATAAACCAAAATGTTCCTAATAATTAGTAGAACACAAAAATAGCCTCAAATACACCAAAAACTACATAAAATTAACAAATCGGAAAAGCAAAGGACATTACCAAAAGAATTCATAGAAAATTAAATCGGAGGAGATCAGACGCGTGATTGGTTGCTACGGACTCTTGGTAATGAGAGGAACGCAATGCAAGAAATCCCGAAAGCTGAAAGTCGCCGAAATAGTGAGAAACAATGGTAGAATGTTGACTGTTCCTCTTTAAAACTACATTATTTGAAGACATACTAGAATGAAGAGGAGGATGAGGAGAAGCTATGGTACAAATTTAGGGTTAATGGGAGGTCATTTGGATGGTTAACGGAAGAGAAGAAAAGTTTAGGTACTAAATAGAAATTTACCACTCAGAAACTGAAACTCCTGCTGCTCTTCTCCTTTTTACCTGCAAACTGATTCTCTCCTTAATAATAGACAGCCCCACACATGCACTTTGGTCCCCACTAGACTTTTTTTTTTTTTTTTTATAATAATTATAATAACAATATTAATATAATAATAATAATAACAAATATAACAATAATGGTAATAAAATAATAATAAGTAGAATAGAAATAGTAATAATATTAATAATAAAATAATAATATTAATAACCACACAAATTAGGGTATTATATTCTTGCCCCCTTAAGAAAATTCATTGTCGAATTTTACATCAGTATTGAAAAAGATGGGGATATCGGCTCTGGATATCAGCCTCCATCTCCCAAGTGCAATCTTCCATTGCATAGTTACTCCACAGTACCTTAACCATATCAATTTCTTTAGTACGCAATTTGCAAACTTGTCGGTCCATAATCGCCACTGGATACTCTTCGTAAGTCAAATCTTCACTGAACTCCACTATCTGAGGTTGAAGAACATGTGAAGGATCAGAGATGTACTTTCTCAACATAGAGACATGGAATACTGGATGAATCTGCGACAACTCTGGTGGCAATACCAGCCTATAAGCCACATCACCTACCTTTGAACGAATTTCAATGTCACACCTCATCTCACGTAGCCCGAGATGGACATTTAAAACCAACCATTCAACAAAGGATTTAATTTAATCAAATTATATATTAATTATAATTATATTAGTTAAAAGAATTAAAATAAGCCTGATGTAATCATGTAATTGAAAATAAGAAA
>CATIWM010422252.1:0-15006 GCA_949671775.1 Mallotus repandus | reverse complement strand
TTTTTTTTTGAATCACCGGTATCCAGAGTCCATTGGACTATAACTAATCCGATTCGACCCAGGTAGGACTATAAAAGCGGCAAAGGTTTCCCAAAAACTAATTCAACGTGACTACATACATTAAGATCTGAACCCAAAACCTCTCTTAAGCGGGAACAACCCCTGCCAATTGATTCTAACGGTTGCTGGTATATAATTTTACTCTTTAATGAGCTAAAGGTGCATATTTTCTATTAAAAAAATTAAATAAATATTTTACTCGTTGATCTATATCTCACCGTAAAATATTAAAATTAAATAGGTCAATTATTAAATGATTGATTGACTGTAAGGAAAAGTAGGAAGACGAAATTACTAGTGCTCTATAGGGTATCTAAGCTCTAGTTGAGATAAAAGTTTCTTTTCTCTGATATAACCATAAAACTTCTTTCACTTCTCTCAAACCTAGGATTAAGTTTATTTTCTCTGATATAACCATAAAACTTCTTTCACTCCTCTCAAACCTAGGATTAAGTTTATTTTCCCTGATATAACCATAAAACTTCTTTCACTCCTCTCAAACCTAGGATTATTCAAGTTTCCATGGAGCTTGTAAACACACAAAGAGACTCAGAAGAGAAGGAAAAAACAAGAAATCAATTTGTGTCACTAGAACTAAAAGATACATTGAAGAAAGTGGTCCACCATTAAAAAGAAACTCTAGTAGGGAAGGTATTTGCAATAAGAAAACACACATGTTCCACAGTTTCACAAATCATTTCTTAGGTATGGTCTCTCCCAAATCCAATTCTAGTTAAACATTTACCTAGCCCAAATGTGTTTCTGTTCAAATTCGAGTTAGAAAAGAAAAGGTAACGAAAGGTAAACCATAGGTAATTCATAGAAATCTCCAGGTCTTGAAAGAATAGAATCTAGAATCAATAATAGATGATCTCAACTTTAGTTTCGAAGGCTTTTAGGTCCATATTCATGGCCTTCTGCTAGTACAAATGATTAACAAAAATGCAGAAGTTATAGCTAATAAAGTATTAGCTGGCCTGATTTCGTTCGAAGAAGCAACGTGCACAGACAAGGATTGGGAACCGGTAATGAGGCTAGAAGTCAATGTTGATTTGAGGAAGCCATTGCCAAAGACTGTAAAGACAACAATAGCTAAAGAGTACATTTTCAATAGAAGAGATTGCAATCGATTTGCTACCTGTGTGGTCTCTTCGATCATAACACAATAATGTACTATATTGCAACAATTGAAGGGGAAAGGAGCTACCTAGTGCAAAACAACATAGCATATGGACCATGGATTTGAACTATTCCGGCAAGGAAGCCAGGATTAGGTGGGAATCCCTATTGGAATGATGACGCCGACTATCGCCTGAATCTTGTACATAAGAAATAGCCAATGGTCAACAAAGAGAAGTAGCTTTTACTAGAAGAAGTCTCAGAAGGTAGCAAGCTTAGCAACAACATGGGGAAAGGAAAAGATGTCCAAAAAAAGCAAGCTGAGATACCTTTACCAAAGTTTAGAGCCTTGACAATCAGTAATGAGGAAAGCTCAAAAAGCACACATGTGTCCAACAGAAAAGAAGGAAAAAGTAAAGTTGAATACACCAAAGAAACAAACAAAGAAAAAGATACAGAAAGCTTGGCTGATAAGCAGCCAAAGGAAGGAAGGGGTCTTGATCATGAAAAAGCTACATCTATAGAGCAAGGAATGGGTTGTCCAAAAATAAAGAGAGCTAGACCGAAGCAGCCTATAGAAGTAGGCCCGCTAACAGTGAAAATTTGACTAGGCCAAAATATGTCAAAGGAAGAAAAGAAAAAACTCAACCCAGTAATAGGCAAAAGGCAATAGGCCAAAAAATACAAGCTCAAGGAACTAGCAAGAGCCGACCCAAAAATTAAAAGTAAGAGCAAAGATATGAAAGATAATCCTATTGAAGTTGCTGAGTATTTTAGTTCAATAATGGACAATGATGTTGGACAAAAGTTTGATGAGCAGCAAGAAAGAGTGCTTGAACACTTAAATTAAGCCAAAATTGGCTCGGAATAGGTAGACTAACTTTTTGCTTATACCTCTCGGCTAAAACAATCTGTTTTAGTAGTTTTATTAGGCCCATTTTCTTTAGTATTTGTAGCCGTAGTCATTAGTGAAACTTGCTGTTTCTTTAGTTAGTAGGCTGAGTTTCACTAGGTGACTGACAAGTGGTTGACACATAGACAACCTTTTTAGCTTGCAAAGTTGTGGTATGAATAGCTTTTATTTTGGTTCTTTTAGAAATATTTTGTTTCTTGTTTGTATCTTGCCTTCGGCTTCTGCAATGATATTACAAATGTCAAAAAAAAAAAAAATGACAACAAGGCCTGCATGCCCTAGCAACACATGCATCAAATTCTTGCCCAACACATAACGAAACACGTAACATTCATGTGCTATTAAGCATGATAGCTTCTTGTGATGGTAAAGAGTAAATGTTTCATGAGATAAAAAAAAATGTGAGTGTCCACAATCAAAAAAGGGATTACTGATTGTCAGTGTAATAATAATTTTTTTTCAAATATATATTTTTTATGAACTTCAGGTATTTAGAGTTCATTGAATTTTAATTAATTTGATTCAATTAGAGTAGAATTATAAGAGTGATAAAAAAATTTTAACAACTAATATATTAAAGAGCAGAGTTCAAATCCTACTATCATCAATTTAACAGTAGAGAAATATCTCTGTTATATATACAATCAATCAATACTTAAAAAAAAAAAAAAGAATACTGATTAGTGGACTTGTCATTAATTATATTGATGAAGAGATAGCTATATAAATTGTTGGATACTAACCAACAATTTAGTATTTTTTTTTTTGAATTTTTTTTTTTTAAAATTTATTTGATTTAAATAAATTTTATAAAATTTTATGAAATTCATTTATAAATTTAAATAATTATATTTGATTTAAATAAAAATTTTATAAAATTTATTTAAATTTAAATTTTTTAATTTTATGATATTATTTAAAATTAAATAAATTTTTATTAATAAATTAGTATTTAGTTTAAATAAATTTAAATTTTTTTAAAAATAAAATAAATTTCTTGATAAAATTGATAAAGTTGAGACTTTCTTCAGCCTTGATTCTCTATATCTCTGAAGACGATTTTGCTGTTCCCTACAGTACTCTTAATTTCGACATGTCGACATCTATTGTACTGAATTATCCATCGGCATGCAGCTGCAGTAGCTGGCTATATGTATATATCTATATATAGCCATCAAATATCACAATGCATTATAAATAATGGGACACCTTGCCCTGGATTAATAGCCTAGCTGCAAAGACAACTCAAGTGTAAAATTTAATTTCTATTACTGTCAATTTGTACAATTATTTTTATTTGATTTAATTTATTATATAATTTATTAATATTTTATATCATTTGACTTCTTTATTAATAAAAATGAAGTAAAATAAGAGATTTGATTTTTTTCAAATTTTAATGTACTTTTAATTATTTATTTTTTCGTATATAACTTAAATTTAAAATTTTGTTAGAAGGTATTGATTTTTTTTTTATTTAAGTAGAGAAGACGGAGAAGCCTATAATTGCAGTGAAAATAAAATATTACAAGATTCATCATCGTCATCATCATAAACCACAATATTTTTTTTATCAGTGCATGCCACAATAAATTGCATGCCGTGTAATGCAGTAAAATACCGATGACACTTTCATGCATGCATATGGTGCTCAGCTCTGATAAGGCCGTAGTACTAGTCTATGTATATATATACAGAGAGAGAGAGACAGAGAGAGGAAAAATTTAATGCAAAATCACATCTATAATCTCATTTTGACCTAAATTCACCATCCGTAGCCTTTATTAGCTGAAGTTTTTATTAGTTTTTCAATAAAATTGTTGGCTATTTTTTTAATATTAATAGAAAAGTTAAATAATACAATTATTTTTTAATGTATTTGTGAGATATTTTTTTATAAAATATTATTTCTTTTGTTAATAAAAAATTTATATGATCTAAATATCGATGTATTGTATAATAAAAAATAATATTTCTCTTTTAATTTAATAGCAGTAGAAATCAAACCCTTCACTTCAGATTATTCTTAAAGAGTAGCTACTATTTGACTATTCCCTCACTGATATTTTTATAAAATATTTTTATACTATATTAAATATAAAACTAATTTTGTGTATATTTGATTGATATCGGTCTAAAAAAATTTAATTATCTAATAAAAATTTTAAAATAAAACTCCTTAATACTCATACAAAATCTCATTATAGTCTTTCAAATAACGTAATTATTAGTGGCCATTGTATTATCGGAAATTATTACCTACACTCATTCTATTGCACCTAATAGTTAGGTGTGTAACATAAAGATATGTGTCTTTTTCTGCCGGTTAAGTGTAAAGTAATTATAATATCTGTCAAACTTTCAACGGTTTGATATAATAAGTTAGGTGTAAATAAAAATCTCCCTTGTAAGCCGGTAAAAGACAAAACATATATAATTTTTTAAATTTTACCTCTAAATTTTTTTTTACCCATAAAACATGAGAGGTAAGCCAGTAATTTACCACAACCTGCAGCACATTCGCCACAATAAAAATTTTTCATTATATATAAATATAACTTTCTGTTACGGAATTCAAAGATGTTTACCTTTTAACATCCAAAGAAAGAAATTTTTTTTTTACGCAATGCAAGAACATGTTGGGTGACAGAAATACCACAAATCTGTTAGTATATTCGCAAAGATTCTTTAATCGAAGAGGATTCTGAAAACTGACTTTCTCTCCTATCCACATGATTCCTGCAAATATACACCCGCTGCGCCTACCATGCAGCAGCCAATAATTAATAAAGTCATGATCATAGAGAGGTAGCCAAGGAAAAGGAAAATGATGGGAGCAGCACCACCCGTTGTAATCTAAATATATCATATATAAATGGGGTCTCTGCACACTGAGCTAGCTAGCTATTTTGCACTGACGATAAGAGGAAAGGAGAAGAAGACCCTATACATAACATTAACACAAACACATGGACACGGTTGGCATAATTAATTATGGTTAAATACATGATCACTTCAGATTGATCATACATAGAGCCTGTTGTTGCATGCTTAAAGATTAAATGCCTGAGACCAATCACATGCTTTGCCATGATTTCTACTAGCTCATATGAGGCTCAGGACCTATAGCTATATATATATATCAAAATACAATCTTTATTATTGGATGGCTGATCATGTTTAATGTGATTAACAATCATTAGTTATGAAAACCTCAATAACCCTAGCTCTCTACCTAGCTCTATATTCATGGTTTAGCCAAATGTTGGTGGACGGCTTCTTCACTTTGTCCTTCACTTTTAATTTTTTTTTTAAGGAAATGACAGATCTTTGCTTGATATGCATGAGGAGCTTGATAGTTTGACCAAACAAACGCGGATCTTCACTTTAAATTTAAGCTTTTCCTTCTTTCCCCTCTTATTATAATTAAATCCTTTTAATTGCATATATGAACCAACTTACTTTAGTAGAAGATATCAGAAACAAAGACGAGATTAGCACTTATTTGGTGTAATAATATCACTTCATGGCAAGATAATTTAAAATTTAGATCAAACTCTTATCCTTTTTTTTTCCCTCATAAGTTAATAGTTTAGCATACGTTCTATTAGGCCAAAAAAAAAGACGAGTATTTTGAATTTTTATTCATTAAATTCGATATATTTTGTAAAGTACACGCATGCATGTGTTATATACATCTAAATGAACGATTTTATAGAAGAGTAGACAATAATCAGGTAATTTTTCCATTTTAAAATCAGATATAAATTTATTTTGTACATCAATGGTGATAAAATTCAAATTATATACATCATAATACTTTATACTTTATAATGTAATTAGTTTGAATCAAGTTGAATTGAAATATTATCAAGTTGTTCCATGAATTTTTTTTAAAAGCTCAACCTCACTCAATTTAATGATTTCTATACTTGACTTCAACTCAATTAATTATATAAAATTTTAAAATATATATTTTAAAAATATTTGAATTCGATTCAAATTGATAAAATATTTTTGTAATTATATTAAAATAAAAATATGCACAATCTTAATTACGTTTGTAAGCCTATCAAGATAAATATTGAAGAGTTCAAAATCGACTTATCAGCCTATTTGAATAATTCAAGCTCAACTCATAAGCCTATTCGAATAATTAGAGCTCAACTCACTAATAATCAAGTAAATTTTGAGTAATTCATGGATTGGATTGATTTGATTATATCCTTACCTTTGTAAAGAAATAATTGTTAGATTATTCCCTTGACTTGATGATATTTTTATTTTTAAGATAAATGATCACTAGACCACTCTTTCACTGGTCACATATACTATCTCGACTTTTTATTAAAATTATCTGAATTTTATTATAAAAATAATTATATTTAAATTTTAAATTTGAAATAAATAAGGGATTATTAAAATTTACCGAAAATTAAATTTTAGAATTTGAGAAATTTATATATGTGGCTTATTATTAAATAATAACTTCCATCTTGATATTTGTCCAACGGAAATTGAAACATTGAAATCTTGACATAAAAAAAAATTAACTAGTTATTTTTAAAGTGTCTTGCTATTTTGCTATCATGCATTTACAAATAGTAAAAAGAAAAGAAAATAGCAATACCAAAAATAATTTTCACTTATGCATATATTTTCAAAAAAATGCATCAATAATATTTATCAATATATATATAGTGGTAGCTCTTGCCCAACGGATATGAATTGTGTTTATACATATATCATATTGCATATGGGAGGTAATGTTATAGCCAGCTAGGGTGGAAGTCCATGGACTAGGGTTTCAATGGTAATTGACGATAGTACATATATATATATATGTGTATTGGCCAATAACTTAGCCATGCAAAATATTCGAACAACATAAAGTGAAAATCATTTAAAATGGGGTAGAATTGATTCCAAATCCCTTTAAAAAAATGAGATTACTTATCTAAAATTCATGGTTAATTAGATTAGATTTAGATTATATTCCAACCCATTTTGCTTGCTTGACCAACTAATCAAGCTTTATGTGCATATATATATATATATATAAATAGATTGCATGCAGTCCCTGACCATCACTTAACCATTTCTTAATAATATTCTTATGGCCATTTATTCTGTTTTGATCTTATTAAGTAGTCCATTAACTATGCATTGTCCTGTGTAGTCTACTCTTCAACAAAATTCTTTCTCCCACTTAAACTCATTTTCTTTTGGTGGATTTTTTTTCTTTGTTTTCTTTTTGAATATGTGTGGTATTTTTTTAGCTAGTACAAATGATTAATTTCTAACATCATAAGGGGAGACGAGAGTTTGGACCCTACTCTCCTCAAATTGAATATCTATACTTTTTACCATTTAAGATGCTTGTAGGAACGAATATGTGTGGTATTGTTCCTATAAACTTATACTATTATTATTATTATTATTATTATTATTAGTATTATTATTGACACAATACATGTCCTGAGATGCAATGTAAAAAATTCCATTGCAGTCTGTAAAAAATATAATTTGCTCCCTATAATTTTTTAGTGCATCATAAAAATAAAAAAGATAAATTTTATAAAATCATGATAAAACTGTTCACGTCATGACAAACGATATAAATATTATCCTATTATTATTACAGGTTCAATAATTCATGCAATAAGTTTTTAATATACACATAATGTTTAGAATAAATGCACAAATTTTATAATTATTGAATTATATATACTCTTAAAATTATTATGTACTTATTCAATTGGTAATTGCTATAAAGTCAAACAATGACTCCAAAAATTAAAGGGCAAGAGATCCATCACTATTTATATAAATGTCAAGTGGAAGAAGAACTACCTGATTGTTAGTCACACAAAATGTTTCCAGCTAGCTCAATAGAAGTCATATCTTGGTGGCCAACTTGTTTTATAAGACCTATCGTATTGTTGTTTTAATTGACTTGACATTGACTTAAAGTTTGATTTTGTAGGAAAAGATTTGAATTCTTAGGGTAAATTGACCTGCATTAATCATTATATATAAGACATAATAATATTCATTCGTAACGCTAATGAAGTCTAATCTAAATGATTAAGGTAGAAGTATATATAACTTAAGATTATAAGTTCAATTTTAAGTAGGAGCTTTTATCAAAGATTTTAAGTCTTTGTTTCACTCTCCACTAAAATATGTACACACTATAATATTAATAATAATTATAATAGTATTTTGATAGTTCGTCGTTGTAGTTATGATAAGTAATTTGATAATTTTATAGTAGATTGTGATAGTCAATTTGTTTGTAATTTTTTAATATGGGATGAACCCGAAAAAAATATTCTTCTTGAGACAAAGATCGAGATTTTTGGTTGAGATTCGTTGGAGGGTGAATTTTTGCTTCAAAAAATTGCATGTTGCCACACTTTTTTTGTAACTAAAACTATTCTGATGCTAAATAAATCATAAAGTTATTAGTCAGTTTCATTGTGTATCTATACCTTAAAACCATGTAGAAAAAGCTCAAAGCAAAAATATAAGGCAGCAATAAAAAATTTATAAAACTTTCATGCATGTTGGACTTGTGCATGTGTGTATGTATGTATACCCTTTTACTATAATAGAAAATATAAGGAGTAATCTATATTTTTTTCGTGCATTTTTATTATTTTTTGGCTTTTATTTTTGTACTTTTATTTATATGGATTTAGTCCCTACATTTTTATTATCCATACATTGAGTTCCTATACTTTTATTTTGCCATATATTGAGTCCTTAATTTAAAATTAATATACTTTTATTTTGTTGTACATCAAATCCTTAAATGGCCGAATTTGTAACAAAATAAAAGTATAGGGACTAAATTCATGTAAATAAAAGTGTAAAGGTAAAAGGGAGAAAATAATAAAAGTGCAGAAAAAAGATATGAGTTATTCCAAAATATAACATATAGTTTAAAATAATTTTTTAATAGAGAGTAATTAATCAAAGCAAAAATTCAAGTGGTGAAAAATATATATATATTTAGAAAAACTTGAGTGTATATTCTATTTGCGAGATTAATAATTTTTTGCATTATGTATTTTTCAAAAGTATAATGAAATGGAAACAAATTTTATTAAATTGAAAGGGTTTATCACTTTTTTTAACAAATAAAGATTTATTGTACACGCACCATCTTTCAGACAATTGCTGATCGAAAGAAGCTCCTGCAATACTTATAATTCACACACAAGCTATAATCAATCGATGTGGGGTTCTAAGGACAAAGAGGAATATAAATGTTACATGTTAATATATCATTCAATTATGTAAACATACCAAGAGGAAATGGTATACTTGGATTTGGAGATTTCAAGCACACAGATTTTATTTTAGTTTCTGGTAAAAAAAAATAAAAATCAAATGCAAGGGTACATTGATACAGACAGGAGGAAGCCCATTAATTAACATGTCAGGGATTTTTCACTCTCAATTGATGTTTTGACCATTAGCAAATGAATCCCTCAATAATAGGGATATGTTTTTTCTTTCATTTTAGTCTATCAATTTTGCATTTCGGTGTCCCGCCTTGTTAATGTGATGGTTGAAGTATCACCAGGTACCTGTTCCCTCCTCTTTATCATAGGGCAAAAAAATTGCACTCTTGCAAGATTTATTGATTTGTTTGCTATGTAGTGGTGGTCAGTGTAAATTTCTTTTAACACCAAAATAAATTTTTTTTAAGAAAAAAATAATTACAAGGGTAAACTATATTATATATTATGCACATATTGAATTCATCACTATATAAAAATTAAAAAAATATTTATGCAAAATTTTTGATCGTATAGAAATATCATGGTCACATTTAATTGAGTATTCTTTTTTTTTCTAATTTTTTTAAAAAAAGAATTATATACATGGTAATTTACTAATACCTCATGAATTTTGTTTTAACTCACTGCTCCATTCCTCCATTTCTTCTTCAATTTTAGTATTATATACTATTTTCCTATTACACTTAAAAAACACCATTAACCAATGTAAAAAAAACTTATCTGCCCTCATGATATTGTTTTTTTTATCAATTTTGTACCAAAATTTATCTGTTCCTTTTAGTGTTTACATTTTATTTATAAAGTAATGCTACATGGCACAATTTATGCCGGCACAAATGGATAATTTAGAAATTTTATTTATATTTTTAGGATAATATAGTATTTTTGACATATAAAAATTTTACTAAATAACAACTATACCCTCATGTATATTTAAAAATTTTAGCATATTAATCTTAATTAAATATGGAAAATAAATCTTCAAATGCAGAAATTTAGAAAGATTGACTTATAACAAAGGTTGTTATAAGATTCTTACAATTTGTTAGTGCAAATCATTGTTACATCAAAGATTTATTATAAATCATTCAATTTTTTAAATAAGGAGAAACCTTTTCTTTCTTATTTTTCAAGAACAGAAACCAAAAAAAACCAAATGAAAAGAGAAGAAAATGAGAAATTGGGTAGTTGTTTTTTTTTTTTTGAACCTTGAGAGTTCGTGGCTATGTATGGATGTGTTGTTGAGATGGGTATTGTGGTGGCTCTTAGCTGGACGAAGAGTTTTGGAGGGGGGTGCTAAACAAATTTAGACTATTCTCACTTTAATTTTTCAATTTAATTTTAATTGAAATAAATAAATTAATTCAAACCGAAAAAAAAAAAGAGAGTATAAAATGGGACTCTGTCATTATGGATTGTCTTTGGTGAAAAGAAGGCCCCCACTCCTACGCAGGGGTTAGCAAAAATTATGAAAAACCAAAAAATCGAACAAAACTGATTATTTCAGTTCAGATTTATATATAAAAAAAAATTGTTCGATTTTGATTTTAAAAAACTGATATTCTTTTGGTTCGATTCAATTTTGATGTCCAAAATATAATTAAACTGAACTGAACCAAATTACTAAAATATTATAAATATTTATGGTTCGGTTTAATTAGTTTAACACTAAATATTTAAATTTAGACAAAAAATTTTAGTTTTTAAATAGTTAAACTCTTAATCAAATTATATAATACTAAAAAAAATCCAAACTAAAGTTATTTAAATCTTATTTGAATATCGGCTTGTTTTTTTTAAATAATAAATAAACTAAGTATGAAAAATTAAGGACAACAAATCTAATAATTATTATTATTATAACAATTGCAAAATTACAAAAAACAGAAAAGCTAAAAATTGCAAAAATTTAAAAGGTCCAAACCGATCAAACTAAACTGAACTGAAAAAATTTTCAATTCAGTTCGGTTCATTTATTTTTAAAATATTTTCGATGTAGTTTGGTTTTTTATAATTTTAAAACGAACTGATCAATGCACACCCCTACTACTAGAAGTATAAAATATCACCCATCAATCAAATTATTTTAAATAACAAAAAAATAAATATTAAATTAATAAATAGCATTTTAGAATATTATAATATAGTTTCTATTGAAAAATTTAAAATTCACAATCAATAATAAAAATTTATTATAATATACTTTTTTGATAGTTATGGTGTTGTTATTATTATTTTATTTTTATTTATTATAATTTTTTCATAAAAATATAATAATTATATGGTATATTAGAGTGTGTTATAAAAATTTTAATAGAAATTTCATAGTAAAATAATAATGATAAATAAAATTATAAAAAATCATTTAATTTAATAATAAAATTGTGAAATGGTTCATAGTTTAATAGTTCAATTTGAATTATATATTTTTTAACAATTGGAGAAGAATTGAACTCCAAACTGAAAATTTTAATCTCCAAACTGAACCGAACTAAAAATTTAGAGCAACTTTAGAGCCTTAATATTTAAATTTCTGATATTTTAGAACAATTTCAAAAAATTGCATACTCTAAATCAAATCGAACTGTGCTCACCCTACCCACTCCCACCTCCTCTTCCTGACATTTGGTCTTTGTGTTGTGTGTGTTTTTACTATCTCTCAAGAGATGGTTTAATGGCTTATTTATGAGTGCAAGTGGTGCATATCTCTTCTTTATTAAAATGAAAAAAAAATTATAAAAATTCATTACGAAAGTTAAGATTTAACTAGATTAGTTAAATTTTAAAATTAATTAGTATTTTGAATAAAATTTAGATAAATTTCATTTTTGATTATTTATAATTAATAAAAAATTATATAACTTTTATAATAAAAAGTAGTCTCCTTAAATTACTGATAATCAGAATTTTTTAGACACAGACCAGTTCAATTTAGTTTGGACAGAAATAGAAAAACAATGAAAACTTTCAACAAATAATAAAAAGTGATTTTGCATACATTATGTTTCAACATCAAGAGCTAGTTGATGTTTTTGGCTTCGCTATCTACACATTCGGGGCTTTTGTCACATGCAACATCAATCATCTATTTCTCTTTGTTATTTTTTATTTAAATTTTAACTCATTCAATTCGATTTCAATAAAATTATAAAAGTAGTAAAAAAATTTTAATAATTAATTTAAGGTAGATGTGTCTAATACAACTTAAATTTAAAAATTAAAGTTTGAGTCGAACCAAGAGTAAAGTTTGAATTCCAAAATTAAATTTTTTTTTTTTTTAAATTTGAGGTGATTTTGAGTTGAACTCGAAAATTAAAATTAATATTAAAATTAATATTTATTTCATTTTTCATAAATTAAAATTGAAATGAAAATTATTACTTATTTTATTTTAGATTATTTGCTCTGCTTTCATTCTCCATATAATGTTAAGAGTATAAAGTAAGTTTTCAAAAAATTTATTTTTTAGTGGAATTGTTGGAATAAAGAATAATGGGTATAAAAATTGAAAAAAAATATCATATAAAAAAATTGAACAGAAAGAAATTTGTCAATAGGAATATTTATTCTAATTTGATTATGACCTTCACAAATATTTATTCTAATCAGCTCTGCAAGAACTTTATTGTTTATTTTAATATTTTAATTTATTCCTATTTGTTAAAGAATGAAAATATTACTACGTACTTGGCACATAATGAAAAAAAAAAAATCATAGTTAGCCTCTATTAAAGTGTGATCAATCTTCACCTGCCACCTTTTCTTTAGCATGAAAAAAAAGTTAATCAATAATTTCCGAAAAAAAAAAATCAAAGTTAATCAAATGAGAGTGCCCATTAATTCTACCACTACTTGAATTCAATAATTAAAGAAAAGAATAATGTATTAGGCTTTACCTTGTATTTTAAAAAAAAAAATGGGAATGAATAACCTATTATTCCTATTTATTAAAGAATAACCTTCACAGATGAGGAAGGAGAGTAAAAGAATATTTATTCCTATTTTATTTATATATGGTATTATTTTATATTTTATTTATAGTAATATATATTAATAAAAATTTTAACAAAATTGTAGACAAAATTAAGAAAATAAGAATATTTTACTAAAATTTTCAAAGATTTGTTTAATTTTTTATTTAATATATTAAAGGATATACAAATAATTATATTTAGCATTAATTAATTTGTGCCAAAAAAATTTTCTCTTATTTAT
Organism: Mallotus repandus; assembly: GCA_949671775.1. NCBI lineage: Eukaryota > Viridiplantae > Streptophyta > Magnoliopsida > Malpighiales > Euphorbiaceae > Mallotus > Mallotus repandus. The sequence goes on along the minus strand of CATIWM010422252.1, from coordinate 1,386 downwards.
TTATATTTTCAAAAAAAATTAATTAATTAATCAAAATTAGATCCTAAATTAATTAATTATTTATATAGGTATTCATAGAATAACTATTCCTAAATAATTAATATTTCATGCTTTGGTTCATGACCTATTCCATATTTTGATTCATAAATATTACTATGAGAAATAAGTAGATTGAAGCATAAATGACAGTGATATCTTTATTAATGAATTTCATTATTAGTATTAAAATTAAAATTTCATAAAAATTTAGCATGTTATGCATTAAAAAAAAAATTAAACATATAATATATAAGAAAATTAGCACGTATATATTTTATGTCTCTAAAATAATATAAATGCATAATAAATAAATTATATTTAAAAATTTTTTAATCATAAAATATAAACATATAAAATAAATAAATTTCATATAATTTATTGTTGTTAAATCTGAGTTAAATTAAATTAAAAGAAAAAATATTAAAAAATTTGAATTAAATTATTCTAAAAAAGAGAAAGTAAGAATATGAACATAAAAAAAATTTTAACATAAAAAGAGGGGTAAAAGTAAAAATAGTCTATTTCAAGAGATTACGAATACTTATTCTTTAGTTTAGTAAAAAATGACTATTTTTTGAAATTAGAGAATTACTATTCTATAGAATTAGTATTTCATAACAAAATTTGAATCAAAGTAAATAATAGTTAATCCTAATGGAATAACTATCCTATTTTGGGTTTATTCCGCGAACCAAACATGTGGTAAGGGTTTAAAAAAAAAACTTAACAAATCCACTGGACAAGCTTCATACTTTCTCCAAGAGCAGGTTTTGTCCTACGTTCAGCACTGCAGCAGTTCTTAGCCAACGCTGTCATCAATGGTTTCTTTAGATTTAAAAAATTTTGTTTTTATTGGATTGGTATGAAAAAATTAAAAATTTTATTTGATTATTTCAGTTATCTGATTGTTCTCTGGTACATTAAAATGATCATTAATCATTATATTTTAAAAATAAATATTATTAAATACTGTATTTTTAAAAAAAAATCAACTATGCTTTATTTTTGAAAAAATTTCACAAAAATTATGCAAGTGGATTAAGTCTAGATGGGCCGTAATAGATAGAGGTAAAGCAAGATCTGGACCATTTTCAAAAATTTAATTTTATTTAGCAGAATATTGATGATAATTTTAAGAAAAATTTATAAAATTGGACCAATTTTTTATTGGTTAATAATTTTTTTAAAATAATTACATATTAATTTTTTTTTTAAAAATATTTTATTTTTTTTAATTTTTATTTTACTATTTTTTATTTGAATTAGTTACGTGGATTTCTTCATTTTTATTTTTCCTTATTTTCCCTCCTCTTATTATTTTTCCCTTCCGCTTTTATTATTTTCTCT
>CATIWM010422250.1:0-13465 GCA_949671775.1 Mallotus repandus | reverse complement strand
AAAGTGGAATTTGATGTGTTCAAGATGGCAAAGCAAACCGCAACAATGGGGTCATGTTTTAGAGTTAATGCAATAGAGAGTGGTGTGCAAGAAACTTTTGAACAATAACTCACCCAAATTCCACTTGAAGAATGCTTGGTCTATGACGTAAAGCAAGATGACATCAATTAAGAGGTAATAATGTTCAATCATTATCTCAATGCTAACCCCACATTGAACGAAAGGCAATCAACTAGGTATGAGACTTTAAATTCCAATTTATATTGTGTCAATGCCTTGAAGGATGAAAGTGCACCTAAGGTAGAATTAAAAGCTCTTCCTTCATCTTTGAGGTATGCTTTCCTTAGTCAAAATTCTACTTATCCAATTATTATGAATGCTCAATTAAATGATGAAAAAGTCAAAAAATTACTTAGGAGAGGTAGGCCACATAGGAAGATTATAGGCTACACCATTGATGACTTTAAGGGAATTAGCCCCTATATTTGCATGCAGTCTTGGTGGAACTAAAGTTTCCACTATATTCTAGAGAATGACAGTGTGAAATCACATCTTCAACTTTATCTTCGGGCAAGCCCCTCCTAATTAATCCATCTCCATATCTCTTATAGAGAAGAGGTTCCTCCCAGTAATAATATTTGATGTCTGAGAAAAATTTCTTCTTTTATTGGTATGAAAGATTAGGAGGCAAGACACCGCAAACTATGTAATTTACAAAGTCTACATACTATGGTGTCACTTCCTTGACTTGCATCAAATGTTATCCTTTAAAGTAGTCATCAATAGGCAATTCTTTATCTGAATTCAGCAATTCTAATCTTGAGAGGTAATCTGCAACAACATTTTCAGCCCTTGCTTTATCTCTGATTTCCATGTCAAACTCTTAGAGCATAACGATCCATCTAATGAGGCATGACTTGGCATTTTTCTTTGAGGTTAGATACTTCAAAGCTATATGGTCAGTGAAGACTATTACCTTGCTGCCTATCATATAAGAATGAAATTTATCAATGGCAAATACAACTGCTAAAAGCTCTTTTTCAGCAATAGCATAATTCAATTGAGCTTTATCAAGTGTGTGACTAGCGTAGTAGATGGCATAAGGTTGCTTGTTTCTCCTCTGTCCTAAAGCAACACCTACAACATAGTCACTTGCATTGCACATTATTTCAAAAGGAATATTCCAGTAAAGGTTTGTAAAATTGGTGCAGAAATCAGTGCTTCTTTCAACGTATAAAAAACATCAAGACATTGCTGGTCAAATATAAATGAAGCATCTTTAGCTAAAAGATTAGTGAGAGGTTTAACAATTTTTTAGAAGTCTTTAACAAATCTCCTGTAAAAACCAGCATGTCCCAAAAAACTACAACTTCCTTTAACGCTTGTAGGAGGTGGAAGTTTCTCAGGTACTTCAAATTTGGCCTTATCAACCTCTGTTCCTTTGTCAGACACTAAGTGGCCCAAAAAAACTCCTGTGGTTACTATAAAATGGCATTTTTCCCAATTTAAAACTAGGTTAGCTTCATCACATCTCTGCAAAACATTAGATAAATTGTTAAGACAATTATCAAAAGAGGTACCATAAACGGAAAAATAGTCCATGAATACTTCCATAATGTTCTCTACAAACTCAGAGAAAATTGCCATCACGCACCTTTGAAAGGTAGCATGAGCATTGCACAACCAAAAGGCCGTGCCCCTATAAGCATAAGTGTTGTAGGGACAAGTGAAATTAGTTTTTTCTTTGTCCTCTAGGTGGATAGGGATTTGAAAGAATCCCGAATACCCATCTAAGTAGCAAAAAAAGGAATGCTGAGCTAATCTTTCTAACAACTAACTGACAAATGGGAGAGGAAAATGGTCTTTCCTAGTGGCTTTGTTCAATTTTCTATAATCAATGCACATTCTCCATCCTGTGATAGTTTTAATGGGAATCAATTCATTATTTTCTTTTTTAACAATTGTCATCCCTCATTTTTTAGGAACCACATGAATTAGGCTAACCCAATTACTTTATGATAGTAGATATATTATGCCAACATCTAACAACTTCATGATTTCCTTTTTAACTACTTATTTCATGTTAGGATTTAGTCTACATTGGTTTTCAATGGAAGGGTTACAACCTTCTTCTAAATGAATCCTATGCATGCAAAAAGAAAGGCTAATCCCTTTTAAATCATCAATTGTATACCCTATAATTTTTCTATGATCCCTAGCCTTTCTAAGCAGCTTATCCACTTGTTCCCTATTTAACTGTGCATTAACAATAATAAGATAAGTAGAATTAGGTCCTAGAAAAGCATACCTCAAGTCATAAGGAAGTTGCTTAAGTTCAACTTTTGGTGCGTCTTCCTCCCTCAAAATATAAGCAGGGTATATATCATGAGGTAAGGGTTCGTACCTTAGAGATTTACTGCATGGCAGTATGTGTTGTGCATTTACTGTGTTGGTATAAGCCACTACCTCACTGTCTCCTTCGTCAAAATCTGCTTCATGAATTAGACTTGCTTCCAATGGGTCTTGGGGGTGTTGTTGTTGAAAGACATGTGTTACACAGTTATAGATGATATCAACTTGAAAACACGTCTTCACCATAGAATGATCTTTTGTCATTTTGAAAACATCAAAATCCACTGTCTCTTCTCCAACTTCCAACTTGATTTTTCCCCTCTTCACATCAATAATTGCTCTAGCTCTAGCAAGGAAAGGTTGTCCTAGGATGATGGGGATTTTGAGATCTTCTTCCATCTCTAGAATTACAATGTTGTAAGGCACATAGAATTCTCCAACTTTTACTAGTATGTCTTCTAAAATTTCTTCAGGGTAAACTATAGATCTGTCATCTAGCTGCAAGGAAATATTTATAGGCTTGGGCTCACCTATATTTAATTTTCTACACAAAGATAAAGGCATAATGGTTACTCTAGCACCAAGATCACAAAGAGCTCTACTAATAGAAAATTTACCAACAACACATGGTATAGTAATACTGCTTGGATCTTTTAGCTTTGGAAGGAGCTTGTTTCTAATGACAACACTGCATTCCTCATTCATTAGAATCGTCTCATGATCATCCCACTTCCTTTTATTAGATATGATATCTTTTGAGGCATTTGGCATATTTTGGCATTTGAGTTACTGCCTCTAGAAAAGGAATGGTGATATCTAGCTGCTTGAAATTTTTTAATACCTTCCGAAATTGCTTATCAAGTGCTGTATTTTCTATCCTTTGGGGAAAAGGTGAACAGGGTGTCTTTCTCTGCTCAGGTATTTGATTAACCTTATTTTCCTTTAACTTCTCTACTTTATCTTGAATCTTCTTAGGTTCATCTCTTGGCTCTTTACCTTTACGTTCAATCTCGGCTGTTGCTTTCCATTCCTTAAGGTTATTGCATTCACATGCTCTCATGGGTTCTCAAGCTGATTTGGGAAATGACTCGTTGGCCAAAAATTAGAAGAGCTTACATGTGATGCTATTTGATGTTCTAACATCTTGTTGTGAGTTGCCAACTGATCTAAACATAAATTCATCCGCCTAAATTCTTCGTCATGCTTGTGGTTCACCTTGTTTTGAGACTGTATGAAGTTTTCTATCATTATCTCTAGGTTGGACTTAGACTTAGGTTGAGAGCTTGTGTTCTTCTATTTTAATCCTGGTGGTGGTGGAGCTTTATATCCCAATCGTTGGACTAAGTTTTGGTTTCCACCTTGATTGGACCATGAAAATTTTAGGTGATTTCTCCATCCAGGGTTGTATGTGTTAGAGTAGGGGTTACCTTGAAGTTTACCATTGTAATTGTTTAAAGCATTAAATTGCTCAATGGAGCATCCTTGAGAGAAGGTATCACCTTGTTGGCACTCAATGATAAAGTGTCCTCCTCCACACAATTCACTAGAAAAGTACTTGAGATGGGAATCCAAAAAAATTCAATTTATGCAATTTCTTAGTAATAGAGTCTAATTTGGCATTTACCATGCTTAGATTGTCAACTTCATAGGCTCTTGCAGCTTTCCTAGGTTGATTTCTCTCCCCATGCCACTGATAGTTGTTTGAATCCATTTTCTTTAACAGTGCATAAGCATCATCAGGGGTTTTACGAAAAAAAGAACCTTGGGCAATAGCATCAATAGTGATTTGCAAGGACTCATATAGTCCTTGGTAGAAAGTCTGCATCAATAGCCACTCTGGAATGCCATGGAGCGGGCAATGTCTTTGTAAGTCTTTAGATCTCTCCAAAGCATCATAGAGAGATTCTCTTGGCTGTTGTTTAAATCTAGTGAGGTCCTAGCAATATTTGGCAGTCTTTTGAGGTGGATAATAGTTAGTGAGAAAGGCCTTAGAAAGTGTACCCGATGAGGTGATGGAATTAAGTGCCAATGATCCCAACAATAACTTCGCCTTATCCCATAATTAGAATGGAAGTAGTCTGAGGTGACTAGCATCCGAGCTCACTCCATTGATGTTGAAAGTGTTACAAATGTCAAGGAAATAAGCTAGATGAGCATTGGGATCCTTTGATTGTAGTCCACTAAACTGATATTGTGAAACCATCTAGATGCATGCAGGTTTGATCTCAAAGTTGTTAGCTTCAATGGTTGGCTTCACAATACAGTTTTGGCATCCTGTGAGACTAGGGATACCATATTCTTCTAAAGCCCTTGCTTGAGCTCCTTGTCCAGCCATTCTTCTATCTTTTTCTCTTTTCTCTTGGTGGTTTTTTTGTAAGTCTTTTAGATCTTTGGATTTACTTTCTCTAGTTCAAGATGTTTTGATATTTTTTGTATAAACAAGAGTCAAGCACCTGAAAAGAAAAAGTAAAGAAAATAAAATAAAATAAACTAAATGTTAGTCTAGTGGAAATAGAAAGTGTGCTAATTTTGATATTGCATATCTCCCTGGCAACGGTGCCAAAAACTTGTTAGGGATTTTCCATAAGTGGATGGTTCACAACAAGTAGTAAAGTTTGTGTATCGATTATCGTTCCCACGAGGAGATTGAGACCAAGTACTAGGCATAATTTTATTTCCATAAGCAAAGAAAACAAATTAATTAATACAGAAAAATATATTAACTAACAAAGATAAATTCTAAAAATTAATAATTAAAAACTAGAGCCTGGATTTGCTTCACTAGACACTTACTCGAATTACATGATTTAATCTTAATTCAACTTATTAATACAGTCAAGGGTAAAATACTCAAATTACTTAAAGTCTCTTTCGACATCATTCAAGCATGCCAAAACTAATTACTGCCTATTTTCATGGTCAAGTTAATTAATTAAGACTCATTAAGTTCCTTATCAATTTAATACTCCATGAAGGATTCGTCTACTTTCGTGATTGAGGTTCCTATGTTTCACAGGTCTGTGAGCTAATAGATCTTGCAACTTTCGTTGTCTCTAATCTATCAACAAACATGCATTTAATTAGGCCTAAAATCAAATACAAGAACATATAAAAGCAACCTATAAAATTGACTGAATATTAACTTATTGAATTAAAATATAAAATTCCAAACAAGCAGTATTCTAGCTGCATGAATCCAAACCATGAATAAATTAGTTACACATAATAGAAATAAACACAATAAAAAATAATCTAAGCATGAGAACAATTCCTGTTAAACGTGGTTTGGTTGAATCTTTGTTTCTCCTCTGCTCAAAAATATCTTTGATTGATGTATTGAATGAATGAATTAGGCTCAATAACTCTTCCTTTTATAGCCCCAGAACTTCCAATTCTACAATTCTTATTCTGTAATCTTTCAATTTTGAAATCTATTAATTCTGTAATCCTGAATAAAAGAGGAAGATTTTTCATGAGTGCACACCCTGGTGCATGGCCATGCACTCAGGTGTGCACAAGGGCGTGTATGTAGGCATGTATGTGAATTTTCTATGCACACCCTCGCACATGGCCATGTGCGAGGGTGTGTACTATTCTAAATTTGTGCACTGTCTAATACATGGCCATATGATGGGGCGTGCATAGCTTCTTCATTGCCAGACTTTCCAAACACAGGAGTGCAAAATTCCAGCCCATAAAACTATAAAATTTTTTGTTTAATCAGACACTATAATACATATAATTATTAAACAAACATGCAAATGTATTCTTCAGAATGCAGTTTTAATAATATTTTGCTAAATGCAAGTAAAATCAATAACAATTAAATAAACTTATAAACCAATAAAAATACTTTTAAAAATATATATGTAAATGAAACATAACAAGCAACGAAAAGATCAGCAGACTTATGCAATTTATTACATAAATCACACTCTTGATGAAGCTCAAATAAACTATGCAACAACTGAAAAGAAGCTTTTAGCAATGGTACATACAATGGATAAATTCCACTCTTTTTTAGTTGGAAGTAATGTGATTGTCTACACCGATCATCCATCTCTCAAGTACCTTCTAACGAAAAAGGATACCAAGCCAAGACTCATTTGATGGATTCTACTTTTGTAAGAGTTTGATTTGGAGATTAAAGATTGCAAAGGGACAGAAAATTTAGTGGCGGATCACCTTTCCCGCCTTGAACAATTTCATAATTCAGATTATTTCCCAATTATTGATGATTTCCTAGGTGAGCAACTCATGAAAGCATAAGAGATCATTCCTTGGTATGCTAATTTAGTCAATTACCTAGCATACAGAGTTCGTCCCCTTGATTTAGACTACCATCATAAGAAGAAATTATTTTGGGCTGTGAAACAATATATGTGGGATGAACCCTATCTTTATAAAAGATATGTAGATGGGCTAGTAAGAAATTGTGTCCCATATGAAGAAATTCTACAAATTATCATTCATTGTCATTCACTTAAGTGTGGGGGACATGCAAGTTCAACAAAAACAACAACAAAGGTGCTTCAAAGTGGTTTTTATTAGCCATCTCATTTCAAAGATGCTAGGGATTTTATGGTTAAATGTGATCACTGTCAAGGAGTACATGAAATATTAGTAGAACGAGTGAGATGCCCCTCACTAATTTTGAGTGACCAGGATTTTGTTTGAAGGGACATTCCGAGGGACATGGCAAGTTTATCGAATGGGACATCCATTTCGTTTATGGGACAAGGACAAATGTTTGGTCTCGGGTGGATGCGAGACACTTTTATGTTTAGAGTCGCCACCTGGTTTTTAGAAAACCAGGAAAAGATGAAAGGGATGGCATCGGGTCACTCAACGAGTATCGTCCCTAGGAGAGATTCTGAGCCCAAAAGATCTCATATACTTTTTAACTGTTTCTCATTTTAATACTTAATGTGTGGCTACCGCAACAGCCTAGTTTTGGCAATGACAATTGATATATATGCATTCACACAAGCACATTGATAATAACAAAAAGTACGAGTAATTCACCATAATTATTTTCAAGGCTTTTATATGTAAGAGAAAAAGTGCAAAAATGTAAATCTAGTCTTAATCTAGAATACGCCTGTAAAATAGAGGTTAACACAACTATGTACAAGTCCATCTATTCATCCACTCAGATAGTATATAAGCACAATAAAGATGATTGATGCACCATTAATGATTAAACCGATGCACGTAGTTTATGCTCTAGTAGGAATTATTATAAAGCATTTCTAAATGATAAGATAAATAGTAAATAATGATGATTATATCATTGGACCATAATATCGAAGCTCTAGCTTAGATAAGGAGCTTTCATATTCATTGAATGCATATTGATGCAAAATGACAGTTAATTATGCGCAAACAAAGCAGAGATTATTCAATCAGTATGCAGGTTGCCAGTCTCATCACATAATCACAATAATTTCTCAGCTGCTGGGGACAATAAAATAAAATGTAGGATAGTAAATAAACGTGCAAAAATGATTATTTGGTCCTCATATTCGACTGAGCTTGTTTTGTGTTTTTCAAGCTTTAGCTTCAAGACATTTTCTAGCTTTCCTCATCGAGAGGTTAAAAATGATGTGTGTAACGCAAATTCGTATACCTTTAAAGCATGCTTTGATAAAGATTAAAAGTGGTCTAAAAATCCTATGAAAAATGTAGAAAGTGGGCTAAAAGTGTGCGTATTAGGGCTGCTAAGCCTTTAGTACTTCAACATGTGTATGCTTTTTGCCTCTTGCCGATGTTTGCTAAGCTCTAGCTTTCACTTTCTAGGCACTTGCCTTTGCTTTGTAGGCTCTAGCCTTGCTGAAATGGGGGTAGAGACCCCTATTTATAGTGAAATGTGCCAAAAAAAGTGTGAAAATTGGTGAAAATACGCGTGATCACGTGCCTAGAACTCGTGATCATGCCCTTTGTACGTGTGATCATGCCTTGGAATGCATGATCATGGCCATACGGTACGTGATCATGCATCTTAGGTGCGTGATCACTCGCTCTTGCACGCGTGACGCGGCCTTCCTGGGCTTCAATCGTGCTATTTTAGGGGTGTTTTTAGTGTTTTTGGACCTTCAGGACATGTTTTGGAGGTTCGTTTCATCAAAATCGATTTCCATTTTCATGCATGACCAGGATGTGTTTGTGTGTGATCAAGCGCTAAAAATTCGCTCACACGCTTCTTCTCGTGGTTACAAGCACTATTCTGGGTCACTTCTGGAAGTTTTAAGGGCCTACGTACGCGTTTTCGACGTCTATTTTATGAAAATTGACTTTTAACTTTCATGAAGTTAAACTTCAGTCTCATGAATTGAACACCAGTCTGATGAGTTGCTTGTTTTGGGCAACGTTTGCTTAAAATGAGCGACTCACCACTCCGATTGTTCGTATTTCATGAAATCGGGGTGCAACTTAATGATTCAAAGGTTAATTGTTCGTACAGGTGCTTCAAGTGATACAACAGGCAGAGCTTCAGCTTGTACAGTTATAGAGATACCACCTCAGTAGCAATATCCAATGCATAAAGGAATTCACATCAATAAAACTATCTAAGAATGCACAAGACCAACATTTAGTATGACATAATTATATTTGAAAGGGAAAGGCCCCACTAGTTGGTAGTAGGTATAAAAAAACCATATGGAGTTGGCATTTTGCATGATGATGTTACAATTTAAGTGACATTGAATGTAAGTTGATTTTTAAATTCTTCAATTGCAAAATATTTTAGTTATATATGCTTTGTTAGTTCATATTTATGAGCTTTGTTATTGTTAAATTTGTACTCTAGTTCACTTAACATGTGGCCACAAGTCTTCACTAATGATGTATGCTTTTATCCATTTCAAATCATCCTGAAATGTGGGGAGAAAGGTTAATACATATTGTTAATAGGGTAGCAAAAGAGAATTAAAGAGTTGTCACCTTATATGATCATGATAAGATCAAATTTAAAGCAAATCCAAATTGTGGCAGGTTTCGAGCATAAGGTTTAAAGTGGAGAGGGGCTCCAACTATGAGTGGTAGAAAACTTACCCTAGAAAGAGATCCACTTCAAGCAAAAAAAAAAAAAAAAAGAGATGTAGAGATGATGAAAGTAATTTTTAGAGTAAAGCAAGTCAACATGGATATAAAGCAAGTTTAGAAAACACTATATATTCTAATACTTTAAATCCTCCACCAAGGCCACTAGTGTGTAATGCTACTACATTAACTAAAAGGAACCCCAAGTTATAGCCAAAAAACTAGTCACAGGTCCAAAGCCTGAGCAGCTTAGAAATAAGCATCATTCATATATGAATGGAATCAAATTTAGATAATTTGTTTGCTCAGTTTAGTAAAATAGATTATTAAAATCTGAGTTTTTTTTACACTTATTATCAATAATAGTATTTGGAAACTTTTTGTGAATCTTAGTATATTAGAAACTTTTTGTCAATACCAGTGAATGATGATATATCGTAATTGTAAGATGAACACAACTATATTATTAATGGATTAACGATATGTTTATATCACTTTATCTTTCTTGTCTTATAGATTATGCAATGTGTTTATGTTAGGAAAATTACAACTTTTGGTTGCCTTTAATTACAATAGATGCTTAATTTCCATTTAACATTTTTGTTCCTATATTACACACCATCTATTTTTGGTTTTCCATTCAACATTTAACATTTTCTGGACAAATCCATATTTAATATATAATAATCATCAACATTTATCCAGAATCTTAGTTCTTTTATAAATATCATAATCATTAATCAAAGTGTTCCATCAATAGTTAGTGCTCACATGTGCTTCAACCATTACAGCTAGAAAAAGATTAGGACTACAATGATGAAGCACTACATCCTAAATGCCCCCCATAACAAAACACCAACAACCTACTTGCTAAGTACAACAACTATAATATACATCAAAACAAACAAGTTAATAATCATAACACACAAGCACATCTTCCACTTATAATTTTGGCCAACTTCTTGGGTATTTTTTTATCTCTCTCAAATTCAAGCTCCAATTCACTTAATTCATCCTACTAAATTTTGTCACCACCTAAAGACTTCAATGCTTAATTCTCAAACTTTAAATTAGCATTCTTTTCTTGCAATCCCTTATTGACATTCGTTGCTTGAGAATCAAATGGTTTATCTTGCCATTCAAAGTACTCGCATCCTCTTCTATCTCCATATCTTTCATTCTTTCCATTTTCTTCCTCTGCAACCACATCCCAATTATAAATACATCTTTTATTAAATTATATATAATCAAATCTCAATAACTACTTTCTTACCTCGAAGCTCAAAATACATGAATAGAACCTGCTTTCAACATTTTGTTTAGTCCAAGCTACCCGTCTTGGTGCCTTCAAATTATAATAGCAAAATATTGGCCGCCCTTTATAATCAAAATCCATACCACCACATATCGAAACTTGCATTCTCAATGATGATTCTAGACCTCGCATTCTCGATGATGATTCATAAAACAAAGATAATGATAGTAGAGAGGCTATTGACATTTTCTTTTAGGTTGATTTAGGTTCCTCAGTACGTTAATTTGGGGGAAAATCCTAGGGTTTAGATTTTGGATATGATTTAGGTTCGACAATTTAAGGAAAAATTTTCTAGGGTTTAGATTTCATTTTGGGAATTCTTTTCTTTCGTAAGGTTTTTCTTTATAATATATTAATATTTTACTATTTCATTAGGATATGAATGGCACACATTATTTTCAGTGTCAATCTGGATGAATTTAGGTTTAAAGGGCTGACAATTAGAAGATTTGGGCTTAGTTATGGAAAAAAGTTAAAATGGGCCTATTAGGCCCTAAGAACATGTTTAAAAGCCCATTTGTGTATTAGTCCTTTTTAACTTATGATAATTGACATGTCCCAGCCATGCATGCCATAAGTCAGTTGTATCACCACTTTTTGTCTTCTTTACATAAGCATCTTCTGCTAACAAAATGTACGTGGAATCCACCTTATGTCCCTCCATTATTGGTATGTTAACTATTTTAATTTATTGACAAACCTTGACATCTTTAGGGCTAAACACAATAAAGTTACTAGAATCAGTCAACTCTAAAATTGACAAAAGATTCTTTATTATACCTGATACTCTGAACAAATCCTCCAACTACACTTGTTGTCGATTCGAACAAGAAGTGATCACTATGTTACCCATGTGAGTAATTGGTAGTTGCGAGTTATTTGCAGTTACGACAACTTGCTTGCCTTTGTACTCTGAAGAATTATAAAGCTTACTTCTATCTCTTGTCATGTGACTAGAACAACCGGAATTAAAGATCCAACACTTCTCATAATTAATTCTATAAGAACTCGAAGTGCTAGATGCCTGCTCCTCTTCTTCTATTATGGTAGCCATAAAGCTAGGAACTTCTACAATCTCTGAACTGGAACACTCTTTCACTTGCATTACTTCCACAAATAATGCTTCAGCATCTCACTCTGGTTCATCCTGGTGATGATTGCTTGTTGTAGCTGTATTGCTCTGAATAGTACTCTTCTTAGACCATCACTCTCTAACATAGTGCCCTTTCTTACCACAATTGAAACAATCGCCATTCTGACGTCTAGAATTGTTAGACTATTGATTATTGTGTTGTTGCTTTTATTGAGCCCCTTCTAATTGGATATTGCCTTGTATTTCCCTTCATTCCCACCACGTGGTTTATTCTTCATCTTGTTGTTGAAGAGTGCCACCTGTTGATACTCAAATTTTGGCAGTCCCCCCAAAAATCCAATGATGAAGGATTCCTGTCAGTCAGATAGAGGGAAGCTCCTTTAGGAGTCTTCTCGAGCGTGGTTAGGCTGAGTAGAAACTTAAAGAAACCAAAAAGACAAAACAAATGACCACCTAAGCACTAAAAATAAAATTGGGCCTAAAAAAGAGCCAAAAAGGTGTGGAAAAGCCTATGGGACGGGCTGACCAATGAGTGTACATTCCTAATCCACATGTGTGGGTCATCTGACCCTTGATCAGCCTGTCTGGGTTAATAGACCCACACATGGGTCTAGTCCCAAGCTCATGGTTCATGGACCTAAGAGCATAGGTCATGACCCTGCAGGCATAAAAATATGAAAAATTCCATTTTTTGAGAGAATTTTTTATTTTTCAAAAAACTGTCTCTAAGAGAGAGACTATCATAATAATTTTGGATGATTTTTTACTCACTCTCTCTCCTAAGGCACTAAGAGACCCCTCTCACTCCAAAAAACTTGAACTAAAATCACTTTTTTTTGGGCTTAGATCCAATATCCAAACCTAGCTCCTTCTAAATCAAAGCACGCATCTAAGGTAATAACTCGGTCCCTCTGAGAATCTCTTAATCTTTTTCTTATTAAAAAATTACATTCATTGCATTTTTCTTATTCTTCTACTCTTTCCTTGCATTTTCCATCATTTTTTGCATTTTATTTATTTTATTTTGAATATTTATTATTGTGGTGAAGTTGTGATTTTTGTGTTGATATTGAAGTTTGGGTATATGATATGTTGAAGGGGTGGGTAGTTCAGGTGAATCTGGGAGTTTTTGCATTTTTCATCATTTTTGCATTATTTTTATTTGGGTAAATTACTATTTGCCCCCTGTGTTTTAGCCTAGTACATTATTTCATCCTTGATATTTGAAAAAAATATTAATTCATCCCTAACAGTTGTAAATTCGTGTACTATTTCATCCCTGACAAAGGACTAATGTGTGTTAACTATTGCAAATATCAGGGATAAATAAATATTTTTTCAAATGTCAGGAATGAAATAGTGTAATAGACCAAAACACAGGGGGCAAATAGCAATTTACCCTTTTTATTTTTATATAAAAAATTGCTATTTTTGTGTAAAGTTAGCATTTTTATCATTAAGTTCACATTTTTATTAATTTTTTCATTCTCTTTATTTTGTCTATTGATAAATTTATTGTTTTTATTATAAAATCCACATTTTCATGGTGAAAATAATATTTTTATCATTTTTATTATGCTATTTGCATTTTTACTATTTATGTTATTTTTATTGCAATTTTTTATAAATTTATTATTTTTATTATGCTATTTGTATTTTTA
>CATIWM010422207.1:0-13822 GCA_949671775.1 Mallotus repandus | reverse complement strand
TGAGACATGAAATACAGGACGCATAGAAGCATCTACAAGTAATTATAGCTCCCATGTTATCTAGAATGTAAAATGGCCCATGATAAAGATGGGACAACTTATGGATCTTTTTTACAACAACATTATGTTGACGATATAACTATAACTTTAAATAAACCAAATCCCTAATCTCAAATTTATGATTAATCTGATGTTTATTAGCCAATTGCTTCATTTTATATTGAGGCCGCTACAAATGAAATTGTAAAATTTTCAAACCCAACTCTCTATCTTGTAACTATTGATCCACAATAGCTATCGAAGAATCTCCAAATAAATAAGGAACATGAAGTAAAGGTGGCCAGCCATAAATAAGTTCAAAAGGAGTAGAATGAGATGAACTATAATGTTATATCAAAATTTTGCCCACGATAACCATTTTAACCACTGGTGGGGATTTTTGCCAATCATACATCTCAAATAAGTCTCTAAATAGTGATTAACAACCTCTTTGACCATCACTTTGAGGATGTAGAAAGTTGATTTCTTAAGTTCCATCCCTTATAGTCTGAATAGCTCCTCCTAAATAGTATTGATGAATATAGGATCCATGTCACTGACAATAGAAGCTGGCATTCTATGTAGTTTATATACATTATTCAAAAAATATTAAGCCACCACTATAGTTGATGTTGGGATTCATGATACAAACACACAATGGAAATTAAAATTTTTCAAACATGAAATCCTTATAGCATCCATGTAATTTGATCAAATTGATTTAAGAGGATTCTAAAGTCTTACCACAAATAAAAAAAAAAAAGGCAAGTCGGTTGGAAGGATGAAAGAGGGTTCACACTGGTGACACCCTTCCTTAAGCTTTTAGTATTTTTTGTCAGATCAAGACATTGCCAATTTAGCCACGTTCTCTATTGATATCTACAAGAACAGGATATCTAAAAGTTGTGTAGGTGTACTAAGTAATCTAGCCATACACGTTGATTGAAAGAGAAAAACAAGAAATAAAGAATCCAAACATCATCATCATTTTATCAAAGATTTAACAAAGAATAAATGATAATAGAAAAAACCCATTTTTGCTTCCTCTTTAATCCAAAATGAACAACTGTAATCTTTATTCTTGAATCTTGAGGTTTCAATCCAAAGTGAATCAACAAATAGATTTGACAGTCAAAATAAATTGAAAGCAAAATAACTTTTATTTTTTTGTTCTAAAATGGTGGTAATTAGTAACCTAGCTTCCCTTTCTCAAAATAGAAAAGATCTATTTATATCGTTCCCTAAAAATTATTAAAAATAATTTTCCTTACATACACAACTGGCAACACATGATTGTGTGTCCATTCGACCACAGCCATGCACAATATTCCTTTTGAAAAATATCAACTTAGGCATGATTTTGTTCCCTCACATGCATAATCATGTCTGAACATATATTGACAGACTGAAAATACATTAATTAAGCATAGCCATGCCACTCTTTGCTCCCAACCGTGTCTAGATGCTCTCTGATGGGTTGCAAATGTTTGCTTAGGCATGGTTATGTCTTCTTATGCACATAGTGTGTCTGTTTCACATCCTAAATTCCGAGAATTAGAATCTCAGGCATGATTGTGTTTGAAAATACACACAATCGCATCCCTATTTTTGCATGTTCTTGAATTTGAATCCTCTTCTAAGTTTCATGAAAACCCAAGCTCTATCTTTTAAATCCTCATTTTCACAAACTCCATTCAGCTCTATTTCAATTGCATCTACAATGCAAACATGAAAACAAATAAAAATATAAAATTCAAAATGTAAAATTATCTAAAATTATCAAAAACATGCTTAAACAACTATTAGTTTTAAAAACCTAAACTTAACAACTTTAAAACAAAAACTTGGCAACATTCAACACTTTCTTATACTCTAAACACCTAAAACTTAATAAACTAGTGTCCAAAATATAATATTTTTTGCACTTATTAATAAACTTTTATTTTTTATTTGCTTTATTTAATTTTTGAATTGTAACTTTTTTCTCCTCATTAAAATGTCATAGTGCATGTAATAAGGAGGTAATTGAAGAATAAATGATTATAATGGAAAAGCATAAATGGAGGCCAACTAAAAGTTAAGCTGACCCTTACTTAGTTTCTGTATTTAGTCTCTAAAATGTGTTTGCTAGGCATCTATAGAACTCAGCTACTACAATAATTTGGTGTCATGATTATTTACTCAGGTGGCAATTTCCATCTCTGATACTAATTTTAATAATTAAAATATGTATCTCTCAAGTGGATTGTAAAATTTGCAGAGTTTTAGTTGCCAAAAATTTAGGTGTGTTACACCTTGCTAGCTACACTCTCTTACATAAATTAAAGTTAGATAATTTAAAGAAATAACTTAAAATTTTTTTGAATCAAATTGTATTAAATATATAATTTGGTGAACATCCATATAACATATAATTTACTCATTATAAAATATTTCATTACCTTGCACATCACACTTTAGCAAAAATAAGAAATTAAAAGTAAAATAAAAGGTCAATAAAAATATTTCATAATTCATTAAAGTAACTAAAAATTTAATAATTAGTGTAAGGAAATATCAATATTAGCAGAACCAAATAATGACATCATATATATAATTATTAATTAAATTAATTTTTTATTTATTTTTAATAAAATTTATTTTATATACACTTGTAAAAAAATTGATTGCATATATAATTAAGTATCAAAATTCATATGATTGTTTAAAATTAAAAATAAAAAATAAAAAACTAACATATGAAAAATATAAAAATTAGCTCACAAGTTTCAAATAGATGCTCTTAACATAATTTATTTTTTAATGAAATTCTTTATTTTAAAGTAACCATTATCTTTTAAAATTTTGATAAAAAATATTTTATGATTAATTTTAAATATTTTTAAACTACTTAAATTTTTTTTATTATTTGAAAAAGGGAAAATATTCTTCTGCATATTTTAATTGGAAAAAGAATCAGAAAAAAATTATTTAAAAAATATATCTCAAAAATCAAAATATAATTTTACTAATTTGATTTAATTTTAAAAAATTTAATTTTATATTTTTCATAATTTATACAATCTTATAATTTTTTATCCAATAACTTATTATTGTACCATTCTAATATAATTTGAATGAAAATTTTGGTTATAAAATTTGAGAATAAACTTTCTTATATAATATGGTTACATATTCTAAAGTAATTTAGTGTTACTTTTTATTAATTTTGACATTAACTTTTAAAATTTTTTCTTTTAAAATATGAAAGGAATTAAAATAATATATATATATATATATATATGTTTATTAATTTATAATTACAACAAAATATTAAAATTTTCATAATCTTTAAAAAATATTATTCAATTGGGAAAGAAAAAAGTTAAAATAAACAAGCGGAAGAAAGGAGTTGAGGAAAGGGGTGAATAAAAAGTAGCAGCTGTAGAAGTAGACAGCAGCAGCAATACCATTACATAACACACGGCTTTTGCTGTTCATTTTTTTTCTAATCTAATAAACCCTTAGCACAAACATCGAGATCTCTCCTTTTTTTTTTTTTTAAATATAATTCCTTTGCTATAATTTCAATGCTCAGTTATCCGTAGATTCTTGGCTTTACTATTTCATTGTCTACAGCCTACAGGCGAATTTTCCTCTGTCCTTCATACATATTGTTCGTCACTTTCAAGAATCTACTGCCTCCTTTTCTTCCTTTTTTAATACACTTATCTTTATTAGTGGGTTTATCATATTTTTTTCAATCCTTGTGCTTTATTTTCTGTATGGTGGCAATGGATTTGTACGATACAGAGGCTTAAAGATGGACTTTTGGGGTTTTCCATAGCTGCTTAAAACGACACAATGCTTTCTCTAAGGTTATTATTTTGATTTATTCTGTTGATTTCTCAACTGGCATCTCTTGAATTCATGAGTTTTTGCTTCATTTTTTCAGTTGCTTCATGTGGGTTGTCGTAATTTTGCAATTTTATGTGTGGTTTTAGTTTAAAGTTACAGTTTTGTGGTTCAGTTTCATGTTTTGTTATCTGGGTCTATTGTATTTATATGTTTCATGTTTAACTATTTCCTAGGAATAGGATGTTTGTTCCCCAATTGTTTGCATTGTTTTGTTTCATACTTAGTTTGATACTATAGTTATTTATTTTAGCTTCTTTTTTCTTTTTGCATGTGTCTCTCTATGGTTAGCTTCATTTAATGTTCTTTGTTCTGGGGATTTTCTGATTCAGCTCTTTCTAGTGTTATTTGATTGCTGGTTGTTGATTTGGTTCTCTTTTGTTGCCAAAGGGACTTTTGGAGAAGGCACAGGAGGAAAATTCTTATTACATCAGGTGTTTTGGGAACTGGGTATCTCCTATACAAATTATACAATGCACACAAGTGTAGGCTTGCTGATTTGGAGAGAGAACTTGCAAATGAACGTGAACATGATGAGCTCATTAAGGCCCAGTTAAGAGAATCCTTATCATGTTTTTCATCTTTGCCTCCACTCTTCTTGTTGGGGTTTAGGGGGTATTGCAATATGTTTCTGGATTTCTGACATGGTTTTTGTGTTTTTTGGCATTCGTTTGATTGATAAGAGTGCTAGCCCATTTTGAGAACATTCAAAGAATAGCTGATACAACAACACTGCCTCATGCAATGCACTATTTAAATAGCCGGATAGTAGAAGAGTTGGATATTTCACAGCTTACTGAGAGGCTAATGAAAGGCAAAGGCCAGCCCAACACTTTGACACCTTTGGAAAAACTTGAGCTCTGGGGGAGACTCAAAATCCTAAGTATGCAATTGCTACTTTTTTCCTTGTAATGTCTGATATCTTAGATCATGTTTTTCACATGTTTAAGTTTTAACTACATTTGCAAGCTACGTTGTTGGCTTTGTATTCTCATGGTTTTGCAATTTTTTTTCCCCTTGCGATGGCTGACATCTTAGTTGATGTCCAATGTGCATTTTTGAGCCATAACTACATTCTTACAGGTTTTATTCTGGGTTATTTGGAATCTAATTGTTGTGGCTTCTACAGGTTTCACAAAACTGGTGGTCTCCTTATGGGCAATGACAATGTTAAGTTTGTATATCAGAACTCAAGTAAATATTCTTGGAAGGCATTTGTATATTGATACTGCACGTGTCCTTGGAAGTTCGCACTTTATTGTAAGAATCTTTCAATTTTCTCTTGCTTATCATGTTATTAATAATTTGAAATAAGTATTCTCTGTATTTTTTAATCCAAAGTGATTTTTTAGTTTTCTTAGTAATAGTTGAGATCCCCAGGAAATGTTATTTGGTTACAGATTACTACTTTTCTATCATCTAAGAGGTAACTTAATCTGTTTAAGCTGTGACAAGTGCAAATTAATTGTCTGTTATAGTCTTCCTTAATGTAGGAAGAACATTGTGTCTGTAGTCTGTTACTTTTGCATCCAGCATGTAGGCCATTCATTCAAAAACATAAACTGCTTCCAATGACTCAGTTGCACAATGCATTTTAAAGGTTACCTGTTAGACTCATAACGTATTGTTCTTCAGTTATGTTTGATGTCAATTTAGGCTTATGGAGAGCAGTTTGTTTTATTGTATAAGGAGTGAAGTAGCATGACATGTTTGTGAGTGTCAAAGTATTTGACTTGGTTGAATTTCTGGAGTTGCATTGAATGGAAAATTTCTAGGATGGTACGAAAAGCAGTAAAATTTCTAAAGAGGTAATAATATCTGGAGTTTTAGTAATATTCATAATCTAAAGGGATGTTCTCTACTCTGGTATAGTTGAAACAATTTGCAATCTGGTCTTGCTTTTGCAAACTTCCCTCATTTGGTTAGGATATAGGATGGTTTGTTGAGGGAGCTTATGTGCAACCTGATGATCGTAGTAGCATATTAGCATTCTTATGAAGACAGTAAGATGTATTTCTTTTTGCAGTTTCAGTGGAAGGATTGTCTTAATAGTTGGGGACAGTAGTTGGATGGTGGTTTTTGATGATATCCTGTGGTGAGATGCTCCTGGGTTAAAATGGCGTCTATATAACATGTAGGATTGATTTTTAAAAATTCCTCCTATATATTCTTAAAAGAAGCTTGGTTTAAAGTACTGGAGTTTTAGGTTTTGAAATGGTTGAAGCACTGGTTTAAGTTTTGAATTTGTCAAGGTTGCAAGAAAAACTTTAGATATCTGTAAATGAATTGAAGTTATTATACAATGAACTAGTGGAAATATACTTAAAATGCTTTCTAGTATCTTGGTCTGATAGCGAGAAAGTTTACCTAGAACTTGGCACAAATTATCTGCCACTTCTTTTAAATTGGCAATTTGAAAAACTTTCTATATGTTTTGTGAGTATTCTGAGTTGCTTTGAGGAAAGTAATATTAATAAACTGGGATAGGTTTATGGTCTTTCTGAACAACTGGTAAAATAGAAGAATTGCTATGGAAGAATTTGAATAATGGATTATGGTAAGGAAAAGAATTTGTTGAAGGTAAAGCAATGAGCTGGAACCGAAGGGCTTATATAAAGTTACTTGTATTCAGCATCTAGTGGCTATCAAAGAAATTACTAGCGTAGGAAACATATGTGAAAATTTGGTTTCACTTTGTGATGCTTATTATGATTTTTATCTGTTCTTTAGAAAATTATTAAAGAGGTATCAATTAATGGAAAAAGCCACTATACTTCAGAGAATGATATTTGGGATATTGGGAACTAGTTTAGTTTCAGATTTTAGTTAATGAAGCCTCTTATCTTATTCTTTTCATGCAAACTGTCCATACACATGATGAGTTCAGTTTGCATGTGTTTTAAGGGAGTTCTCTGGTGTGTCTGCATCAGTTTGATGCGGGACAGTCTTGAAAATTCTGAGATGGCATGTTTTCCTTGGAAAAGTGTTTAGGGATCCTTATGATATAGGTTTTTTTTTTTTGAACTGACTTATGAGATAAAGTTAGAATGAGATATCCTAGCTTTGGAGGCTTTAAAAGACATGGATGAAAAGAGAAAAGGGGAGAGAGAGAGAGAGGAGGGGCTGTCTGGTATGAAAACTGACTGTGTTAAGAATTAAAATTGTCTCAAAGATGTCAGAGTTGTTAGATTAGAATTTATGCAAGGAGTAAGGAGACTAAGCTCGTTCAGAGGAAAATAATGGAAAAAGAGGAAAGAGAAAAGGGTGAGGACCATCCTTGTCAATATTGCTGGACTGGGAGAGATGGGGGCTAAGCTGGCTGGCACCGAGGGGCTTTCATATTTTGCTTTTGCAAATTACTTTTCCTTTAGTGCAATGTATATATGTATTGTGACTTCCAAAATATTAAAGAATACTTTCTCATAAGACAATTCGCTTCCAGTTGAATCAATCTATGCTTAATCAATTTGTTAATAATGACTGCAAAGTAATTGTGAGCTGCCAACAGTGCGGCTGCAAGCTTGCAGGAGCTTACTTGGCCATGAAGTTATAGATTACCACTTATTTTAAGTTCTTTCACAGTTTGCATGAATTTGGAACTGGAAATGGTTATGTCAAAACCTTAAGCATTTGAGATTTGACTAATGACTAAACTTGCAAAATCTAAATTTCCCCAGCATATTAGACTTTATTTGTTGGATAGATCTTGAAAATTTTCTACTGGATCAGTTACAAAATCTACTATACAACGTGCCTGCTATCATTTTGTGTGCAAATACCTGTACCTGCATCACTGCATGTCTCTGTGTATTCTGTGCTTTATATGATATAAGACTGTCTTCCTAGTGAAAACATATTACTAAGTACATTTTCCTTTTGAAATTCGAATAATCAATTTGGAATCTCGCACATGGTTGTTAGTTTGCTCTCATTGGCTTGATGGTGTAAGTATGAAGTATAACTATAAACATCTTTTTTGAAATTCTTTCAAACTTTGATTCAATTATCTTTGCATCTAAATTTGACTAGTAAGGTACAATGTATATGATCTTATGTTAGCGAAGCATGGTCATGAGATCTTTCTGATTTCAAAGTCTTGTCCTCTGTGGTGCAGCAGCATTCCCTCAATGATCAGTTTTTCCTGAATGTTTGTATTATCCCTACATAATGGCTCTCATAGAGTTATTTTGAAGCAGGAAGCATGATTGTTGGGTAGGATGATGTATGATTATCATTGTAGGTCAATGGTTGAGATCCATCTGCCTAACTTTTAGATTAGTCGAGCAATACAATCTGCCTGCCATGTGCCTGTACACTTAAATTGTACTGGATCTCTATTTTTTATATGGGGTACTCCTACAGTTCTTTTCATCATTTAGCTTTTCTACAACCCTTTCAAGAATTTGTAACATAGAAAGAAGTTTTACTATTTTAAGTTGTTATGGATTTACCAACATCAGTCGGGATATCCCCTCCTCCCTCCAGCCCTCTATTAATGTAATATCAAATGGGAGGGAAAGAAAAGAACTTTCTCATTTTCTGTAGATTGTACCCAATTTGAAAATAAGTAAAGAATGATCAATGAAAGAGAAAAATGATGTTGAATTGTGCTTCCTCACTGTGTTAATAGAGCAATAAACTGTCTATTCTTATGATCAGGACTTTAACTAGATTTGACGTTAATATAGTTTCTAAAATGAGAGCCAAGTACGTTCTGAAGTTAGGGAATCGGATAGTTGGGTTTGACTTCCTAAACAATATGTCTTCAGCAGCAGATCTGCAGATCTGGGAATTTAGTAGGGATTAGCAATTCCTGCACAAGCATCTTATCTAGAAATCAACTTGGCAAAAACATGACAGATGTCCGCCCTGTTATATGCTGGGGTTACAGAAATCTGCATTTGAGTAGGTTTTTTGAGTAAAATTTCTATGTAAGCATTTTTTGTTTAGCCAATTTTCTTTGGATTTTTGCATTTTTGTCTATTTTCAAGTTTCATGTCTTTGCTTATTACCACCAAATCGAGTGCATTATGACAGCTGGTTCATGACCTGCATGCTGAAATCTTATCCTCACTATGTAATGCAGTTGGAAATTCTTAGTTTAGGAATTATTTCAATTTAATTATTAGTTATGAATTCATGTTTTTCTTGTAATTATCTTGAAATTCTCTAACTTCATCACTATGCTATATGTTCATGCTGTAATCTTCTTAATGCTTGTTGTGTGTCACCTGTGTGCTCTCTCATTTCTCTGAAAGCCATTGTTTTTATTCCTTTTAACAGGAGGATGTTGATCTTATCGAAAGAGATGGTCAGCAAAAGTTTTTGGCTTGTTCTGATTTTCTTGCTAATTCTGGGATACTGGCACTGAGTTCTGATGTCCAACAAGCAGCAGCAGAGGTTCTAAAGGGGTAAGGGTATCTGGTTTGAAAATTTGACCTGTGCCAGCTAATAATTTTTCTTTTCTTTATATAAAACAAAGGAATTTGTGATGGGCAATGGACTAAAATAATTTTGTGCTTTTAACTGGAAAAAGGCCACTTTTTTTCAAGAAAATAATTTTTGCTACATCTGATGTTAGCTGGAAATTTATTGATACAAAAACTACAAGAACCGACTTGGGCCTCAAATTTCCGTTGTTGAATACACATTAGAACGATGCTTGATCATTAAGCATAAATTGTATGGCCGTAAGCAAAGAAACTCATCATTGGAGGTTTATTAATTTCATTGCAACCTTAATATGTGCAGAAAACAATTGAGGGATTTCTTCAACACCACAGCCCTCCATGAAACTATTATGCAGATACTTGACTTGTTAATGAGCAGAGGAAGTCCACATCACTGGGTAGAATACATGATGCCTGCTGATACTAGGTTCAGCAAACTACCCATAGATTCCAGCAGCGATGACACGATAATTACTGATGCTACAAAATTTGAACAACTTATGGCAGAGGCACGAGCAGTGATATCGAGGTATGACTAGAATTTCAGTCAGGAAAATGGCTAAAATATATTTCAGGTGTAAGAATTCATGGATGCCATATGAGAAAGGAAACAAACTGTGAGAGTCAATTAGATATCTCTTCATTGTATAAATATAAAGTGTTACTTTCAATCTGGGCTTCTACTCTGATTTGAGACTAATCTTTCCATTTAAATTTTGCTTCATTCTGGAACTCAGGGAAAATGGACTTAAAACAACCAGTAGACTATTTTTGAGGATTTATTTTTCCTTTTTTATTCTAGGGAAAATTTTGAAATTAGCATTTATTTTGGTTACAGTAGTTAGCATTTTCCACTTGTGATATTTTGCTTTATCCCATTATGTATGGAGAATGGTTTATCTATCACTAGTTGGAAAGCTGATAGAATGGACAGCGTAAATTCAACTCGGTGCTGCTTCAGACTATTAATTGCCATATCTCTTGCAGTGCTGAATTCCTTAGAGTTGTGGAAATATCACTGAAAGTAGCAGTGGATGCACTTGTGGATGATATGGCCGCCGAGTCCTCTGGTGGCAGTCTAATGATGGGGATTCCACTGGCAAGACTTGTGCCAAGAGTTGCACAAATGGGTCCATTATTACTTGAAGAACCAGGCCGAAATCGGTTTCTCCAGATCATTCGAAGCATACCAGAAGTTGAAGGCTTCTTCACTATCCTTTATGCGAACATGCCAACGTCATAGACTAGTGAGAATGTTTTTTTTTTCCTTAGTCATTTCATTTTTTATTTTCATACATGATCACCAATGTAAAGAATTTGTGTTGGGTATATTAGGTGTGGTTTTCATAAAATTTGAACTATGTAAAAGGAATAAAATGACAATATCAGAAAAGTATCTTGGTATGCTGTAATTCTTTACTTGATAATAGTTGGTTGATTTGTATCATCCATTTCTTTTTTGCTGTTATTTTGTTTTATATAGTATAGCCATAGAATCATGGCTGAAATATCTATAATTTATATGCTTTGTGTCTGAGTAAAATTTTTATATATTTGTAATAATTTTTACTAATATATTTTAAATTTTTTAATTTTCATTTAATGATTAAATTTAAATTATATATTAAAATATCAAGTTTGAATCGTAATTTTTGTTTATTCAATAACCAATATAATAAAAAAATCACCTTAAATAACAAATAAAACATTATTTTTTTGAGAATAAATAAAACATTATTTAAAATCAAAAAATGAAATCTAATGCCAACACAACTAAAATATCATTCAAAATTATTACATTTTATCCTTTACAAATTTTTATTTTAAATTTCTTTTATATCTTTTATTTACAATTTTTTAGAAATTTCTTTATCTTTTCTAAATATTTTATATACAATAATTAAATTTAAATTTTATATATATATATATTTAATTAATTAAATACAAAATACTCATAAATATGTAATAACATATATTATAATCACTAAATCTATGCGGATAGAATCTAGCCCAGTCAATTTGGCTAGAAAAAGTCAATCAACGTGAAAAGGGTCAAGGAGGGAGATTTCAACAGTAAAACGGAAAAAGCTACGATCAACGGTAAAATGAAAAAGGAAGAAAAAATCATTAATAATAAAACAAGGAGGGAAAAACCATTAATAATGAAACATAATTTGCCTAAAAAGCTCTGGAAGATTAAACGACAAAGTACATTCTTCGAGTATGGTATCTTTACTGCTGCATGGTAAACTACTGAATTGACATCGATTATGGATAAGCGAATAGAGTGGTGAAGTTGAAATATGACATCGTGAAGCTAAGATTGTTGGAGTGTAAATTTTTCCCCCATTTCATTTTCAAAAGCCACAACATCCTCTGTTAAATCACTAGTAAAATTTTTATATCTTCATAATTAGAATAAGAAACTCCATACGATAATATGTCAACGATACTTGGCGATGGTTATGAATGTGAAGAGTCATTAAATAGAAATGTTGCAGTACAAAGAAAGGAAAAATGTGATGTGCCTAACAATGAAGAAAGTTCAAATAACGATGTTTTTGCAATGGAACATAGTCCAACTGATGATGCGCAAGAAATTAAAGATAGTCCAACTGTTGATGAGCCAAAAATTGAAGATAGCCCAATGGGTGATGTGGCTGACATTGAAGATAATCCAACTTATGAGGTGAATGAAATCGAAGATAGATCGACGAATAACTATGGCGCCAAAACAGGTCCTGAACCAGACACGTTTTGGATAAACTTGTTGAAGCATATCAAGAGCATGCAAAGTTGAAAGGATTCTCAGTGACAATGAGAGGAGGGCAGAAGGGCAATGATGGTGCTAGAAAGTATCAAACAATAAGCTGCGATAGAGGTAGAAAATTGGATACGAAAAGGATAAGCTGCCCTGCACGTTTAAATGCAATGAAGAGAGAAGGGATTTGGGTTGTTAGTTCAATTAAAAATGAACATAACCATGAGTTTATTCCGGATATGAGTAGGTTAATGGCTGCTCACAGGAATTTGAGTCCCAACATGAAACGAAATCTTATAGCAAATGATATAGCAGGCATCCAGCTGTGCAAAAGTGTTAGACTAATGAAAGTACAATGTGGTGGCCCATAAAATTTAAGTTGTACTTCAAAGGACTGCAGGAATTTCATCCATAGTGAAAGGAAAAAGATACCGGGTGAGGGCAATGCCGAGTCAATTCAACAGCTATTTATGAGGATGCAACAGCAAGAGAGGGAATTTTTCCATTCCATCGATGTTGATGATAAAGGCAGACTGAGGAACGTCCTGTCGATTCATCCTTATAGTAAAGCTGCATATGAGGAATTTCATGACGTTATTACATTTGACACCACCTACCTTGTTAACCGTTACAAGATGACATTTGCAACATTTGTCGGTGTCAACCAGCATGGGCAATCCATCTTGTTAGGATGTGCTCTAGTTTCCCATGAAGACATTGAATTGTTTAAATGGCTTTTCACAACATGGCTAGCTGGCATGGGCAACATACATCCAACTGCCATAATTATCGATCAATGTGAGAGCATAAAGTGAGCTGTGAGGGAGGTAATGCCCGACACTGTTCACCGATTTTGTATGTGGCATATAATGTGCAAGGTTAATGAAAAATTCAAGCACGTTAAGGAATTTAGTAAAGCTTTAACTGAATTTAAAGCTCTTATATTCGACAGCCTAACCATCATCTCGTTTGAGCAAAACGGGAGCAAATTTTTAATTGACTACGGACTAGAGAGGAATGACTAGCTTGCTAAGTTATATTCAGAAAGATGAAGCTATGTACTAGTTTACCTCAAGCACCTATTTTGGGCTGGAATGGTGTCAACTCAGAGGAGTGAAAGTATGCATTCATACTTTGATGGATATATTAATTCAATAAGTACACTGAAGTAGTTTGTAGATCAATATGAGATTGATCTAAGCGACAAGATTAAGAAAGAGTTCTGAGCTGATCATGACTGCAAACAGAATGAAATATTTTGCATTGCACAATTTTCGTGGGAGAAGGTTTTCTAAAGGGCTTTCACGCATGCAATATTTTACAAAAGTGCAAGATGAAATAAAGAGAATTTGGTATTGTCACATTAATGAGGTAGGCCAATCACCAACACCTGATAATGGCATTGAAAAGTTCAAAGTAGGTGAACGGGAAATTGTAAACGATTATTATAAAAAAGAATTCAAATACACTGTTGAGTATAGGGAAGAAGGAAATTATTTTGAATGCAAATGCAAAAAGTTTGAAATAATTGGTATTCTGTGCTGCCACAATTTCACAGTTATGTCCAAAAAAATATTCGTGTGATCAACGAAAGGTATGTGCCAAAGATGTGGAGAAAGGACGTTCATCGTCGCCATTTAAAGATTTTCTTTGCTAGAGGTTATCCAAACATGACAGA
>CATIWM010422033.1:0-11090 GCA_949671775.1 Mallotus repandus | reverse complement strand
AACAAATTAATCCTGATTATTGACTCTCCAACCCTCTAATTATAGATATGTCACTTCCTTAGAAGTTCATTAGTAATTATTACTTGAATTAATGTGTTCGGTGGTGTAACTTGCACAATCATTTATTGATAGGACTTTTTCCTCAATGTTATTTATATTATTGATATTTTTCATCAATTTTAAATAATTTAATTTCTCTTTTTTCATTGAATAATTTTGTGGGCATATTGTTGAGAATTTTTGTGATATTGACAGTATTTTTTATTCAATTTACATGTGTTGCCATCAAAATTTTGAAGTGGGCCATAAGCATAATTCAGCCCATTGACAAGCATAGCTCAGTCCAAAGTCATGTTCTCTCGTAAAAATCAGGTTTAAATATGGCCAAATAATTGATACAGCGCAAATTATATCATGGACCCGAGTTTATAATGTTATACGTGCCTTTTTAGGTTTCACACGTATGTTTTAAGTGTCGCATTTTTTTTCTGTACTTTCTTCTTTTTTCATTATTGTTGCAATCCTGACCTTTTTTTTATCTTGTTCAAATAAAAAATGAAGATTTTTCTATTTTTGATTTTTGATTCTCATTTATTGTGTCTTCTTGTTCTTGTTCTTCTTCTTCTTTCCTCACCATTGTTGCAATCTCTAGTCTTTTTTTTTTTTTTTTATTTCATTCAAATCAAATTTGAAAAAAAACCAAGATCAAAAAACAAGAACCAAAAAAGTAAGCCAAGAAACCATAACAAGACCAAAAACCAAGAAAGAGAAGAACAAGAATAGGCCCTCGTCTTGTTGGAGGGTAAAAGAAAAGGGAAAAAGTGGAGGGAACAATTGCCGGTGGAATTCATTAGCTTGGGTGTGCATTTTTTTTACGTTTATTTTGTTTGTTTTTTAAAGCTATAACTTCACATACATTTGTTTGTGCATATAGATTCATTGGTTATAATGTAAAGGTTCATGTGTTATTGATTGGAGGTTCATTTGTTATTAACTAAAATGTACTTTTTAATTTTTAAATGAGATTGAAATTGAAACTGCAGGTGGAAGTCAATGAACATACAAATGAAGGTCAATGAACCTGCTGCAACTTCATTGATCTTCACTTGCAAGTTCATTGAGGATTAAATGAATCTCAGGTAAAGGTCAATGAACTTGCAATATACTAATTGATCTTCACCTGCAACATACTAATTGATCTTCGCCTGCAAGTTCATTTGATTTTCAATGAACCTATGCAAAAAAAAAAAAAAAAATCAAATCAAATCAAAATAAAACAAAACAAAAGATGACATTTAACGCAGAAAAAACAGATGCACATTTTTTTTTATCTCACTCATGTAATGACCCATGGTCCATATTATAATATGGATAGGGGCCATGATATAACAATTGTTAATGGAGCATGATAAGAAAGTGAGAACATGAAGAAACCATCCCTTCATTGTAGTAGTAATAGGAAGTAGTAGGGAAGTTGATAGAATAAAATGGAAAAGTGAATATAAAATAGGAAATAACAGTTCCTCACCTACCTATAAATGTAAGGGATGAAGATGGCACAACGGGAGAATAGTTCCAACAAAACAATAAATACACAACTTCAGTCTTTTAGTTTTTATGTTTCACTATTCATATAGCTCATATTTTCAATTTACTTTTAACTCTTGTATTTAATATTAATTAAAGCATTTATTTTCAATCTAATATCTATTATTACTTGAGTTATTTTCTCTCATTTACATCCATTAGAATCTTGGTGAATTATGATAAAGCAACCTAGATACTCATATTTTTACAGAAGAAATAAAAGGCTTTACAGGATGCAATACCTCAGATGGTTAAGTCTATCATTGGAAATTTTGAGAAAATGTTACAGGGTGTTATGCAAGCATTTTTCAAAAGGAATGAGTAGTCATCTAAACAGCATACTGTATCCAAACTAGTGGTATCCCAAAAGGAGTCTGGCAATTTTGTAAGAATTGCTCCATGAGGTCAATTGGTCACTAATGGGAGGACTAACCCAATCTTACAGCCAAGATTATATGAATAAGAAGGAAGAGGCCCAGGGGGTAATGTGTCTCATGAGAAATAACCAATTGTCCAGGGTTACATGCCAAATCCTTATGCTCATATGTCTTTTCCCTAAGGTCAGACACCTTTTCCCCAAGGATTAGGACAAAACACAAAAGGTGACATTTCACCTCAGGAACAATCAATTCCACAAGGCCAAAACACTAGTTCCTCAAGATCAAATGTTGATGCATAAAGTCCATTTGCCTTCTATTCAATCCTCAAGGGTGGGAATGAACCTGAATGCAGAAAAGGAGACAAAGCTGATAGAGGAAATTTCACTTTCCTTAATGGCATCAACTAAATCTATCAATATTTATTTATTAACATTAGTGGATTTAAAAAAGAAAATCAAAGAAAAAAAAAAGGTGGTTCAGCCTTCAAACATGAACCTAAACAGGTTTGAAAATTATTGGAGGCCAATTCCTTACAATAAATTTTTAGCTTTAAACAAAAGGCCACTTGCTTAAAATTCCTTTAGAAACAATCACAAATTCAGACCATGAAAAGATGAAAGTCATGTATCAAATTCAATGATGAATTCATGGTGTCACAATCTATTCCACCAAACAGGCAACGACAAAGGGTGGTAGGTAAAAAGTTTCCTCAACCTCTAACTCATACACAGGAAAGAAGGTTGTAGAGGCAAGAAGCAGCTTAGAAAATACAAAAGGGACAAGAGATCCAACCTAATGTCAAGGCCAAACTCAGGCCTAAAGCTACAGAGGACCCATTTGCTAACAAAAAGGAGTCCCTGATGCAGATGCAGAAGACTGAGGAAGATGTCACCAGGCTCCAAACTCGGGGGGCAACTTTTCCAGGAGAAACAGAAGGGATCATCCAAAGGTCATCAAGAGAGGAATCAATGCATTAATGGTTTTCCATTTATTGTTGATAACAAAAAAAAAATCATAATGTTTTCTTTATGGTAGATCCAATTGAAATATTGAGCTTTAAAAGGGATAATTTTGCATGGGACTATAAGAAAATGCTAAATCAAGTGGCGGAAAATTACTTCCCTGTTAAGCTTAAAAAAAGTGTCAAAGGAGGTGGAGCTAAAAATATTTCCCAATATATGGGAAAATAAAAGCTAAATAAATAAAAATAAAGTTAGTGGACTCTGGCTAGGAATTTGCCATTTAATGGCAATATTTTGTTTTTTGGTGTTCTAGAAAGGGCTTGATAGGCCATTATCTTAAATAAATAAAGTTTGAATTTTGCAAGTTTTGGTGTGTTTCTATTTATTTAGCAAGTTTGAATTTTGGTGTGTTTCTATCTACTGCTATTTTTCTAGTGTGTTTCTTTAGGTGTGTGGAATAAATACCGTGACTGGTGATGTGTTAATGAAATTTCAACGGCATAACAGCTGAAAATTGGGCATTTTGATGTATGGTTGTGGTGAATGTGTGTAGTGTGATCAGTGATGCAAAAGATTGAATTGAAAAAAAAAATAGATAGGCAAATATAAAGCAAATCCCAGAAGAAAAGACAGTGGACTCATCTTCACTGTGAAGAGAAAGCTAGGGAAATATCAAGAAAAAATACAGACAAGCTAAATTCAGGATAAAATTAATTAAGAATCCCCAAGGTGCATAGAAAATAAATATTTGCATAATTTTAGGCAAATAAATCACTAAATAGAGGCTAAATAAATAATTTGGCCTTAAAATAGGAAGTGCCTAGGAAAATCATAAGGCATAAACATTATTTTGGATATTTATTGCTAAAATCAATAATTGCTCTGTAGAGATAAATTCATATTGCAATAGGTGGTTGTGGTTTTGTAAACCACATGCTAGTTTGCAGTATTCAAATAAATGGTGCACTGACATTTTGCTAGCTATCACTGGCTAACTATGTAAAATTTGCACATAAAAAAAGGTAAAATATTTTATCCCCAGGAAGATTGGCATACAGAGAAAAGAAATATAGTTAACAAAAGAAACATTATGTGCAAGATGAATTAAATGGATAAATGCCAGGAGATTAAATTTTGGCAGATTTTTGCCAAAATAAATTTGGGAAAGCAATCCTAAAAGAAGAAAATAATACATTTTGATGAGGCAAGAAAGGTAAACAGGCAAGACAAAGATCCTAAGAAATTTATTTTGGCCTAAAAAGGTTGAGATAATTTTAATTTGAGAATTAAATTGCACATGAATTTTATGGGTTGTTTAAGAATGTGTAAATTTTGGTCAAAAAGAGCTTGTTAATTTGACTAAAATTTGGTGAGAATATGACTTGAAAATAAAAATATTGCCTGGACATTTGATTTAATAAATGCATTTTTAAGGCCTCAGGGCCTTAAGGAATTAAAGGCTGACAATAAACTTAAAGCTAAAAAAAAATGGTGCTAGAAAGTGACATTAATTTTTGCCATTTTTAAGCTTGGAAAATAAGTCCATGGAAATTTTGATAAAATATTTAAATTTTGGCAGTAAGAGCAAATATAAATATAAAAATGGAGATGAGATTTGAAATGGCTGAGCATGATATAGAGAAATGTGGCACTGTAAGAAATACATCAAAATCAAAGGGAAGTAATTTTTTGCTACAATTGCTAAGGAAAAGGCAATAATTAATTAAAGTACAATTTACATTTTTATTTTTGGCTTTAGAAGCCAAGAATAATATTTATTCCCCATAGCTCTATTTTGGCACATTATGCTAAAATAAAAACTTATGCTGCAATATTGAAGCCGAAAAATTTTGTAGTTCAACTAAAATTTGGAATATTTGAAGGACAAAGTGTAAATCAAATTTTCTAACTTGATTAAGGCATAAAGGTTCAGAACAAGTGGTGTTCATCCTTATAAAGAGTCAGTAAAATTTCTAAAACACTTAGCCAAAGCTAAGCTAGTTAAATTATTGGCTAAGAAAGTAAATTATAACCATTTCCTCCAAAAGTGTGCATGAATGATCAAAGCAAATTGGCAAATTGGTTACAAATAAATTTTTGGTAAAGAAAAGATATAATCCATGCTCTGAATAAATTGCTAAATTTTAAAGCCAAAATTCTTAATTCTCCAAGCTACACAAGTAAATTTTGTCTAAGAAAGGGAATAGATGTGCAAACGCCAGCTTAAATGCTAAGGTAGCTTTAGATTAAAAAGCCAATTAAAAGTGCCTTTTGGTTTGAATAATTAACATTAAGTTTGAATTTTTTTGGCTAAACATACATATGGCCATGTTGGAAACACAAAATTTTAACAATCCTTAAGTGATAACGAAGGCCAAAATTTTGATGCATAAAAATTGATTGAGGAGATGGAGCCAAATTTTAAGTTTTCTTGAAAGTGAACAAATAGCAAACTAGAATTTCAATATTTTGGTTGAAATAAATTTGGCTAAATGGCTAGATAAGTTGGCATTACTCCTAAGCATGAAAATACATGATGATTGGCTAAATACATGAATTGCAAAGTCAAGAGGGCCAAGATATCTATGAAATTTCTGGTTAAAAAGTGCAGTTGCAATTTGAGAATGGGAGGTTATTTTGGCATGATTTGCTAAAATACAATCAAAGAATTAAAATCTAAATTTTATTAGAAAGAAGCTAGACATCAACCAAAATTTTCATTCTTGGCCAACTATGCATGCAAGCAGAGCATTCAAGATAAAATTGGCAAATGTGGAAGCCAAATTTAGGTGGAATTAATTTGGCTAAGAGCTCAAGACTATTCTTTTATGCAAATTGAAGACGCAAAATTATTTTGGCATAAAGTTGCCAAAATAAAGCCAAATTTTACATGGCTAAGTGAACTAAAGTTAATAAATTTTCAGCTAATGTATATATTTTTTGTATTCAACACATCCCAAAACATTCAAAGATACATAAGTCTTAAAGAAGTGGCCAAAATACATAGTGAGTATATTGGGGGTGTTAAAAATTATTTTGGCATGATTTGCCAAAATATGAATAAATTTTCTTGTAGAAAATTAATATTAAAACTAGAATTTTAATTTTGTTTGAACCACTTTTGCTAAAGCTAGGGGATTAAGAGAATTGGAGTTATATTTTGACATGGACATGGCCAAGGTAAGATTAAATTAACTTGACCAAACAAAACATACCAAAAATTTAAAATGATAGTTCCATGCAACTTGGAAATGTGAAGATCATCTTGGCATGGAACTTGCCAAGATAAAGCCAAATAAACAAAATTGATGGATGATAATTTTTCAACTATAACATATTTACAAAAAAATTCCATCATGTCACAAGATAAATGAAGCCTTGGAAAATAGCCAAATCTATCAAAATTAACAAACATTTGGGTATAACAAACAATCAAGGTTTGCTCTCAAAGCTCATCAAATGATTAAGGTCATAAATAGCATTAAAAATAGCCGAATCATGATACATTATTTATTCGGATAAAGCCAATACAATTAATGCTGAAGTAATATTACTTTCGGCTAATCATTCACTTCACAAATAAATTCAAAGGAAAGCCAAAACAGACATGGATTAATTTTGGCTAAGATCACAAGAACGCAACTTTTGAGTAATGCCAAAAATAAATTTAATTTTTAGCTAAATATTCTCTAAGGAAGCAAATATATTACAAGCACAAATCACTAACCATCACAAGTGATCAATTAATTTCAGAATTAAATTCTCCAACAACACAAAAATTTGCAAGAATTATTGAAAAATAAAATATATTTTTCCAGAGATAAACTTTGGACAAGAACTTGTCATGGGGAGTTTATCAGAATTTGCATAAATGGTTTGCAAAACTTGCAAATCCAAGGACTAAAAAATGAGATGTTGATTTAGGACTGAGAATCAATTTGGAACAACAACTCCCTTGTTGTTTTGAGCTTTGTTTAAAGAGGATAGCACTTTTCGATGACAATCCAGCGACCGAAGCTTGGGTAGACTGCTGGGTGGTTGTGGTGGTGGCTCGTTCCAACAGGGTGCTATCCAAGCGCAATGCTACAAGGAGTACAATAGCATCACATTGTACGCTACCAGGCAGAACAACAGTGTTCAACTGTTGGGTCGATATGTCGCCTGGGGAAGGAGCGGCCCTGGGCTGCTCCCTACTGGTGGTGGCTTACGAAGGTTGTTT
Source organism: Mallotus repandus (assembly GCA_949671775.1). Classification (NCBI taxonomy): domain Eukaryota; kingdom Viridiplantae; phylum Streptophyta; class Magnoliopsida; order Malpighiales; family Euphorbiaceae; genus Mallotus; species Mallotus repandus. The sequence goes on along the minus strand of CATIWM010422033.1, from coordinate 3,942 downwards.
TGCCTTGGCTGGCTACTGACCACCAGTAGGAGGGGCTGTCTGGTGAAAAAAAAAAAGGAAGAGGATGAGAAAACTCGATAGAATCAGTTGGGTTAAACATCAGTCTATGGTTGAACGAATGTGGAAATAACATGAAAGAGGCTAGTAACAAGAATGGGAATTGAGCATATATTGAAAGTAAATGATAGCTTTGTTTGTGACTGATCTATTCCTGCCCTCTCTGCTAATTTTTGGCATTGTAATGATGGATAAATTTGAATAGAAATTTTAGTGTTGGTTATTGTAATGTCATCTCGGCGAGTTGGAATGCCCAATGTTTTTGGATTTGCATAGTGCCAATTTTTGGTGTGATAATGGAATGGACCATGGGCTTAATTTAAAAAAAAAAAAAAACTTTAATAAGCCATATATGAAATGGGAGGTTTTGTTAAGGTTTGAACATTATTATTTATTTGGCATTTTGCTCATGGTTTATGACATTTTTCAAGAAAAAAAAAATAATGATCAATTAAATTGATTTCTTTAGAGTTTGAGTTTGAATTTTTTGCTATATAAATAAAAAAAATTTTGAGCAAAAATATATTCACAGGCTTTTATTTTACATATAAATTAGCTTTAGTGTGCCTAAGCTAATTACATGCAGAGGCATTGTTTGTGCTATATTTGAAATTTTTTGAAGCATGTTAAGGCCATTAATCCAATTTGATTTAAATTTGAAATTTTAAAGCCCATGAGTGAAAAGCCCAGCCTGGTCAACTTAATGATTAAGGAAGAAAATTCTAGGAGATTCTGGATGAGAATGCCTTGGAAAAAAGATCAACTTGGGAATGAAGGTTGCGTGAATTTATTTTCACCCAAAAACGGAAGACTCTTGAACTACTGAAGAATTAATTTGGAGAATTAGCCTGCAAGGAAGAATGTCTATAAAAGGGGAAGAACACAATACATCTACAACATCTACACCAATGTACAAATCTACAATCATTAGCCAATCATTTTACTGTCATTTTCTTTAGTTTACTAATAGCACTGTCTTTATTCTACTTTTGTTTTTGTACTAAGCTCTAAAATCCATACAATTTCCCTTTTAGTTACTTAAATAGTTTATTTTATTCTCAAATTAATTTTCATCTATGAAATCCAAGTAAATTATGCTAAAGGAGCTTAGGGATGCACAAATCGTCTAGAAGAAGTCAGTTCATTATTTAGGACTCACTCCTCTAGCACACTAAAAAATTCTCAAAAAAATTAATAAAATAGCCAATAAGATTATATCTATAAATATTTTTTTCTAATTCAACTAAATTGGAATATATTCATATTTTCTATAATAATAATGAATTTTTATTTAAAAATCTTATTTAAAATAAAATAAATTTTATATACAAGAAATAAATAAACAGATTTATTTTAAATTTACTTTTTAAAAAAATGTTAGTCAAAGCTACTCAGTTATAATGTGGGTGAGTTTTATCCATATTTTCATATATAACATAAATAAACAAGTAAATAAGACAACAGTGGTTGATTGAGCATCCAATTTATGAAAAAAATTTACCCGCATTAAATAATTACATATATATAGACACACACTCTTGTGTGACACATATAATGAGTCTACTTGCAGATAGTTGTATTTATCACACATAAGGTTCCAACTGCCATCTTTGACCATCAAGATTGTCTTAATTAGTCCTCTTCCAAATTATTTAAGCAAGAACATCCATTCCCTTGCTTGTTAAGTAAACTTGATCCTCCTATCAAAAATAAATATAAATTAAATTTTATTAAGTAATAAATTATTAAAAAAATTTATTTGTCTTGTATCTATAGCACATAATTTGTGAAAATAGTATTTTTGTTATATAAAAAGAAAGCAGCATAATTATCATTTATAATTATTTTTTAAGTTTTTATTAAGAAAATAACTAATGATTTCTTACTATTTATAATTAATTATGACTATAATATTTTTTATATAAAATTAATTTTACAGTTAAAAAAATAAAAAAATATTGAAGGAATATCAAACAATTATTTAAATAAATGACTTATATGAATTATAATTATATTAAATTTGTAATATTAAATTGTTATATTAATATATGACATTCTTATTTTTTTTTAAAAATATTACTAGTTTGTATATTATTGCAAAAAATAAAATTATGCAATTTATTGCTACTTAGGCTAAAGTACTTTTAGAATTTGATTCGTATTGAGATATGTATAATAGTATTTTAATTAAAAAATAAATAAATAAAGTGGTGAAGTTAGTTTACATTGACGATAACCTGGTAAAACAAAGATTAGAGTTAATAAAATTGTACATGTGAAACGTTTCACCGATGTCTTATGAATTTTTTCAACCATAAATATATACTTGTTCCAAATTGCTTGGTGAAATCATTTTAAAATTTCTTAGTGAAATCATCATAGTTGCTAAATGTAATAACAACAGATGGAGTTGTCCGCATTAGATTAGTTGCAAAACCTAAGAAAACCTTCCTTTTGGAACACCTTCTTAACACAATCAACAACACCAGAATAATGGACCCTAAAAGCAGAAGCAGCAAGTTCCACTTCATCCACGTCAGGCTTTCCATAGAGTATGTTCTCAAGAATGGTGGTTGCAAAGAAAGCAGGTTCTTGATTGACTAGCCTGATTTGATCACTTAACCATCTCAGCTACAGGGTCTTTATGTCCACATTATCTAGCAAAATTTGCCCTGCTTACCTAATAAAAATTTCATAATCATGCATCCATCCATGGTTGTAAATCTCAATCTTTCAACTTAAGAAAAATTTCTTTGTTACCCTGATTAGGATCATAAAACCTCTCTATGAGAGAGACAACAGTACTTTTCCCTGACCCACTGCCACCAACAATAGTAAAGGTTTTTCCAGCAGAAAAGAAGATCGAGAAATCACGGAATATGATAACATTGGACCTTGATGGGTTGCTGAAGGTTAAATCCTTGAATTCTATGTTTCCACTAATCTTAGGCAAGCACTTGCCATTTGAGGGATCTTGAATTATAGTAGGCATTTGCTTAATAATTTTTATTAACTTTATCCAGCCTTTGTTAAATGCACCAAGATTTGAAAATGACTAGCCCAAACTCCTGTAATGGTAAATATTTTTGTATATATAACCATGCTTCAATTCTTAATGTAGATTAAAAATAATTAGGGGTTTGATATTTACATTCCACCAACAATGGTAGAGAAAATCGCTTTGAAAGCCTTCCCTCCATCTGTTACTCCATCTGCTTCTAATTTAAATAAATTGGAATATATTCAAATTTTCTATAATAATAATGAATTTTTATTTAAAAATCTTATTTAAAATAAATTCAATTTTTTGTACAATAAATAAATTGATTTATTATAAATTTATTTTTAAAAAAATGTGGGTAAGAGTTAATGCAAACCTTCATGAAATATATATTTCACCAAGCAATTTGGAACAAGTATATATTTGCAACTCCAGACATTGAATCATCCTAAGAAGAATTAAATTACATATATTAATTATGGTGCATGTACATTGGAAATACAACATTAATTAAACAAGCTTAATAATATTCATTAGCCATAAAAAAGTATTTGCTTGGACGTATAATGACATTCCTGGCATTGACAGGGACTTCGCTTGGTAATACATCCCAACTAAAAAGGGACACAAGCCTGTGAAACAAAAACTGCGAAGGTTGAGACTAAAATTGGTTGGTAAAAAAGGATATAGAGAAGCAGATCAAGGTTAAGTTTCTAGAAATGGTGGACTATCCAGAATGGTTGTGTAAGCACCCAATTTCGGGATAATTAGAGTATGGATGCGAAAGAGGACTCCGATGATGAAAACTCGTAGCAAATGAGTCTCTAATATTTGAATTTCGGATTCTAAGGCTTGATTACATTTTTTTGTGGACTAAATTAAAA
>CATIWM010421957.1:0-13448 GCA_949671775.1 Mallotus repandus | reverse complement strand
GTTTCAAACTGATTTTCAAGGTGGAGCTTTTCTGGGTGTATAAACGGTTGCCTTCTACGGATAGTTTACTCATTGAAGAACTTCCATTACTGGAACATGAATCAAGTAGAACTGCTTTATCAGTGTTTGAAGTAGAATTGCTAACAGTACACTCGGCAGAAGAGGGTAAATCTGGTGCAGTATCAGAGGATTGGAAGGAGAATGAGTATTATCAAGAAATGGAGTTGAAAACAAAAGAACTGCGGAATGGACTAAAGCAGTAACAGAAGTAGACAGGCCAAAGAAAATCAAAGAAATAAACGAATTTGAATCAAAACTGAGTTAGATGTTTGCAAGTAATTTGTCCCACAAGATGTTGTTGTTAGTCTAGTTTTAATTCTTTCCTTTAACTCCTCTCTCTCTCATTTTAATTAATTGTTTTTTTGTTAGCATCAGCAGAACAGTTTTTGGTCTAGTTTTATGATGCTTTTTCTGTCTACTTGATTTGCTTTTAGGCACAAGTTGCGCAGAGACAAAATATATGGTGTTTTGAAACGTACATTTTGAGAAAAAATTGACATTCTTGTTCATCTATATCCTGAGACACAATAGTGAACTTAGCATTCATTTATAGCATACCTGTTCGTAGAATCAGTGCTTAAGTATTCAAACTTGACAAAGCTCTAATAACTCTAAAAATGACTAACTTTTCAATAAATTTCATCATATCAGTTATAATCTAATTTTCAGAAAATTCCAATGATAAATTTGGCAATTTGTGTAATAGTTGGTAAATAAATTAGATTGTCTTAAATGTCAAATTTTACTTTTTACTTTATTTTTATTTCATATTTATCATCACCACTTTTATTATTATTTTTTTAACTAGTCAAGGAGATATAAGGATCGAACCTTTTCATCTATACATGTGTTAAAAGGAAATATCCCGCTACTCAACTTTCTGCATTATTATTGTTATTATTTTTTTATCATACATTATTATTGTTATTATTATTACAATTACTATTGGTATTATTATCAGCCTGAGTTGCCATACGGTTTAGCTGAGCTGTTCACTCCTGTAAAAAATGTGAGTACAAGCTTCACTCATCGTTCTTTTGAGTCAACAAACATGCGAATTAATGGCCCCTTGCCTTTTTCTCATCTTTGGATTCTTCATCTCCATCCATATCTACCTCTTCCTCTCCCCACTATATATGTAACCATTCTTCATCATAAACTTCACACTCAGAAGCAAGAACTCCCTTTTCTTTTGTTTCTTGAAACACAACTTATTCAATCTTGATTCTTGAAACCAAGCGCTGGTTTTTCTTTTGTTCCTTGAAATACAATTCAATCCTAATTCTTGAAACCAAGAACTCCTTTTTCTTTTGTTTCTCCAAATACAATTCAATCTTGATTCTTGAAAAATACAATCTTAATTCTTTCTGCAACAAGAGAAAGCATGGCTATGATGACCGTAGCAAGAAAGCATATTCCAGTTGATATCGTTGCTGATATCCTGGCAAGATTGCCATTGAAATCACTGGTTCGATTCAGGTGTGTATCGAAGCCTTGGCTTAATTTTCTCACTCACCCAAGGTTTCCTTACTGGCTTTTTTCTCGTCATCTTTACTGCAAGTCTCCTAAAGATTGCCCTCACAATGAGAGCCGTATCTTTCTCTATTATAACAGCAACAGCAACACACCGATCAGAAGACATGTTCAAGAAAGTGAACCTCAGGACTGTAAGTTGTATTCTATTGGTGGTGGTTCTCTTGAAAATTCTTTCAATTCTGCTTTAGAGATAGATTTTCAACTTACCCGTGAAAAATCTTTCGAAGTCAAGACTGGTTCTTGCCATGGAATGTTCTGTTTATCCATCAAGCAAGATGATAATTATGGCAATACTGCTGATAGCAATATCCTTGTTTTATGGAATCCATCTATTCGTGATTACAGAATTTTGCCTCTCCCTCAAGAATCTGGTGTCTGTGCTGGCGTTTGTGGGCTTGGCTTTGATTCCAGCATGGATGATTATAAAGTGGTGAGTGTTTCTGAAAAACAGGTTTATGTGTTTTCATTGAAAAGGAATTTGTGGAGAAATATTGGAGGGTTCGATTACTCTCTTTTCTATGAACCGATTCCTGTCAATGGATGTCTTTACTGGGCTGCTAGCAAAGCGCATTTATTAGGAGACACACTTTTATGTTTCGATTTATCAGATGAAACATTTAGGGAAGTTCCTGCTCCTCCTCTTCAACCAATTATTCCTGAGTCTCTTTGGTTTTATAACCAATTAATGGGGCAGCAGCGCTATACTATAGCCACAGAGTTGAACTTAATGCTTTGGGGTGATTCCCTCTGTGTGTTTCGCCAATATGATCAAACACTTTGGGTTATGAAGCAAGAAAAGCAGCAAGGAAATGGAGGTGGAGTGAAAGAGACTTGGACTCAATTAATGACACTTCCCAAAATCATGAATCGAGCATCTCGTTTGCAGATCCATCATCACTTGCATCCGAAATGCTTCACAAAGAGTGGCAAGCTTCTTTTGTCTGTTGCGCGCAAGTGGTTGGTGATGTATGATGGAAAGGGATTCCAGGATCTTCAGGTTCAAGGCATGAGAAAGGGCCGCTTTCAGAAGGCTGTGGTGTATACTGAAAGTTTAATTTCTCCCAGCAGCATTCGTGGGATGAATGATATAGATTAATTATCTTTCGAAGTAGAAAGCATAAAAGAGTGCTGTAGCTCTCCTTTGCCTATGGCAGTCAAAGGACTTTTATCTTATGTTTAGTTTTTATTTTCTGTTTGAAGATGAAAAACCTACTGTTGGAGATGTCTTAGTCCATGTCCTAGGATTCTCCAAGCTGTGTATCTTCATCTCCAACCTAAGGTTTTTCTGCTTATGAATATGATGGCCTGTTGTTGCTGCTAAGGGTGTTTGTAGCTTTATTCTATATGCATCTTTCACTATATGTTCTACTGTTTTTTTAATTCAAAAAATTATTTGCACAACTTTTTCAAAAAATTAGGCGCGAAAGAGGATGATGCGCGCTTTTGAAATCTCCAATTAAGTTGGAGATACGACATTATCTTTGTAGAAACATTTTGAAGTAAAATTTGTATTTTGTGAATCTTTTATATTTAAATATGTGTATACAAGTTCACGCGCCTTAACTTTCATTTATAACACAATGCTAAGTTTATCCGCGCGTGTGTGAGTGCCTTTTACTAATACATTTTGTGATTTATTACACGCGCGTGCATATATCTGCGTACACATTGGTATATGTTATATATGGTTAATTAGATCATTAGGTCTTGGATTCTATATTAAACAGTTCTATATGTTATAACTAGACTCTTTTGGAAAGCCAGCAAATTTACTCTGTTTATGCAAGGCTCTTGCATATCCAGCTATCAATCAGGACTTTTATGATTTTGCAATTTTTTTTACATGCTCAGTAATTGTTCAACTCAAATATCTTGTATTATCACGCTTAGACTATTTATTTCCTCACATAATTGAATATGTTTCATCACGTGTGTTTATGTTGGAAATGAAAGAGGTGTTGAACCAACAAAAATTAGTGCAGAATGCAGAGGAAGTGATGCCACAAATAAGCTGCACCCACTAGTAACAAAAATAAATAAATAAATTAATAATGGTGTCATTCTAATATTGATATCCAGTTCAGTTTTAATATTACATTAGATTTATATATTAAAAAATAAGTTAACATTTGGCAACATCCATAATTAATACCATTTTAGCAATTTATATTTTCCTTAAAGGTCAAATAGCAACTTAGTTATACAATGTATAACAAATTTTCCTTTTTACAGAATTTTCTTACCTTCTTTAAAAATGTTTACAGCTTTACAATCTACATCTATAATAGTTACTGTATTGGAAATGACATTAACCTATAGAATCATAATAAAAAAGTTATTTTATTTAAATAACTGATATCTAGTCTGAAAATTTAATACATGAAATTGCAACGTCATTTCATAAATTGGATGATTCTAAATGTTTTAAAAGATAAAGAAATCTCGCAATTGGAGATGGTAAGGAATGGAGAGTGCAGAGGAGAGCAAAAAGGTGAGGGAGAATCAGATAGGGAGCATCTGGTACTGTGTTCTTCTACTGTTGTTTAAAGGGAGAGGATGAAGATCAAATAGAAAAAAAAAATGAAGAAGATGAAGGGATGCTCACAAGAAAGAACAAATAAAATTACAAGATTGTCCTCGGATACATACATATATTTACTATATATAATTTACTGAACTTTTATTTAGTGAGATTCATTAATAATATTTTATTTTTCGTGATGTACTGGTACATGTATCATCACCCATTTTGAATATTGTTTATAAATGGGCAAGTGTTTTTTACAAAAATTTCTTCCGTTAGATTTTAGAAAAATAATTTTTAAAATTTGCAATTCTTTTTGCAGAAAAAAATTATTTCTCTACATTCGAGCATCTCCTTACTCTGCCATTTAACAGCCACGTGGATATGGGGACTACAAATTGATGACTTTAGAATGTAGCAACATACACGTGGATACAAGACTGATCTGGTTCTCCAACATGGACAAGGCGGATGAGATGGCATGTGGACTGATGACATGTACCTAACCACATGAGCTGTGGTTGATGTGACATGAGACACGGGTACCCTTACATTTATCCATGCGGAGAATGAGCTGATTTGGCATATAATACGTGGATTAACATAATGATATAGGAAAACTCACATTAGCAATGTTAATGAAGTGATGTATGACACATGTGCATTTGTGTTGATGTGTACAAAACCAAGTGGACAAATGGGGTTTACATTTTAAAGTCCACATGGACAATAGATTGATATGGCTGAAAACACAAACACTCATGGAACTTGTATGCAGTCACATTGACATAGATAATCATGCGGACGTGGCATAAGATAGGCGGATAAATGTGATGACAATGAAGTTCATGTGGACAACTTTACTAATGTGATACCATACAACAAAAAAATTTATAAATGATATAAAATAAAAAAAATTTATAATTATTTTTCTCGCTCTTATTTTATTTCCCTCAAAATTGATCAAAAACCAAACTTTCTACTTATATAAAAAATATGTTTATCCACTAAACGTCTATGAATTAACCATAAATATGAAAATGCTTCTTTCTCATCACTGAATTATGCTAAGCAAACTTTAGAAGTCTATGATATTAGTCAAGATGACTTCGAGTAAAAGAAATATTGGAAAATTGATCTTCATCCCCACTTCCTCAAGTTAGTATTGAGTAAAAAGGTCTTATGGCACACTTATGGTTCTTACCTTTTATGGGAAGTTGATGAGTCCATTCAGGTCAGTGAGTAAATGTATGATATAGTAACAGTAAGGAAGAGATAGCAAATTGGTTGACGATGTAAGATGCAGAGTTTCATGGGGACGTAATTGGAGTTTAATGGTGAAACTGATGGACGATGTTGTTGACAATTGAATTAAATGAGAAGATTATTTGTTTTTAATAATGTAGTAGCTTTTCATTGTTTATAATATAGAAAAGGACGTAATTGGAGTTTAAACCTCTTTTTATTATTTGTTATTGTTTGCCAAAACATGGCTCAGGTGGTGGAAAGTTGGTGATTTTGCAGGTGGAGAGAGCACATGGTGTTGATGGTAGTGATTTATCAGTTTTCGATAAATAAAAAAATAAAAAAAGTGTAAAATTATTCAAAAACTAGTAATTTATTTATTTTTACCAATGATTACTTGCCTATAGATATTAGCGTAATAGATTCTATTAAAATTAGAATATGCCTATCAATTTTATAAAAGAAAAATGTTAGTTGTGGGCAATGTGAACAGTAACATCACATATCTTCATTTTTATCAGAATGTTTTTGGATATTTTTTATGATTATTTTATTAATTTTTTAAAAAAATTATTTATAAATTAAAATTTTTGATTTTTGATTTTTAAAAAATTAAAATTAAAAAAATAAAAAAAAAATGATTATTATTATAATAGCGTCATTGTAGATATCACTACTCGCAAGATATATCATCCTCTTTTATAAAATTATTATATACACTTGTCATGAAGATAATTTAAAAGCGATTTAAATTACACAATAAACAAATTAACAAGTTAAAACCTTCAGCTAAATAAATGCAAAATAAACTAACACCTTTTAATCCATTGATCTACGTACAAAAACTCTGGCCGAAGGACCATCCAGCAAGCACAACATCGTTAGACACAAAAGTCTCCCCATCACTTGTTGAGACCTTAAATCAGAGAGGCTTTGACTCCAATTTCTTGACATGGGTTGGCAGTTAGTTATTGATCCTTTCACTGAAACTGCCTGAACAAGTGAACATCACCAGCACCTCCAACATTTGTTATCAGGACTAAGTTGAAGCGTGAGTGACCTTTGATTGTGAATCTGATTTCACCTTTTTATTGAGTAAATTGTCTATTAATCCTCACTTTCCTTTAGATGTTAGGACCTATTTGTTTGGGCTTAAAGTGGCTCAGGAATGGGAGAATGGGAATGATCCATTGTTGATGTTTATTTTGAATTAAAATCTATTGGGAATGGGAATCTATTCCTCTTGGAATGGAAATGACCCATTTGCCCTCAAACCATGGGAATCAAATTTCATTCTGTCCACTTTTCAGAAAACACAGTATCTCACAAATTTTTTTATCTTTTATTTATTTTTCTAGTCCTCTTGATCTAAATAAATAAATAAATAAATAAATAAATAATTTTATTACATGTAGAAATCTAAATTTTAAAAGTTTTTATTTAAGAGTTAATTTTTATTTTATTTTCATTTATTAGTATTCTAGTTTTTATTATTTTATTTTTATTAATTATTTATTATTTCAGTAATTTTAAAAAAAATATAAAACATTATAAAAAAATAAAAAAAATATTCTAATTCTATTATTTTTAACGATCAACTTTAAAGGGAATTAAATTTTGATTTCGATTCCAATTTCATTGTGAACCAAACAATAAATATAAATATTCATTTTTATTTCTCTTCATTTTCATTCTGGTTCCGGACCTTAAATCAAACGCCCCTTAGTGTAATATACACTTTTAAGATTGGCGTAATTGCCCTCTCACCAAAATCAACCATATAACGCTAACAGTTAACGAAAGCACCACAGCTCTCTCTCTCTCTCTCTGTCTCTGCATTTCCCAATAACAACAAACGCAATTTTGAAACCATAGCGTTGGCGCCTCTCTCTCTCTCTCGATCACCAAGAAACCCATTTTCTTAAGTTTCTTTGATCTCTGTATTTGCCTTGTTTCTTTACTGTTCTTCAACATCATCAACATGGATTCGCTTACTCTTATACTTCTTTGTATCTTGGTTGCTTTGTGTCTCCTGATTCTCTGCATTATGGCATATTTTCATTACGCTTATTTGACAGCACTTTTATCATCGTCAACCGAGAGTCGCACTGCCGTCGAAGATACACTCCCACTCCCAACTTCTAGTGCAAGCACTGAAAGCAATCCAGACAGTGATGACGATACACTCCCAATTTCTTTGAACCCACATTGTTCTTAAATTCTCTCTGCAATCATCAAAACCATCTGTTTCTTTCTTTCTTTTATTTCTGTTTCTTTATTCTCCTCATTTTTTTCTTTTTCTTTTGCTGTTCTTGAACATCATCAGCATGGGTTTGCTTTTACTTCTTTGCATCTTTGTTCCCTTTTGTTTTCTCTCTCTCAGCATTTCGGGTTATTTTCTTTTCAAATCTTTAACATCCAATCAGTCAATGTCAAGAACCAACGAAGTAGACGGTCACAGTGCCATCAAAGAAGTTGTGAATGATCCTGGTGAAGGGGTTGTCAAGAATCCTCGTGAAGCGACTGTAAACAGGCCTGGAGAAGTTGTTGCTACTACCATCAGAGAACTCTATCAAGTAATAAGAAGAATTACGAGCATGAAAATCCAGTCTGGAAGGAAAGATTTGTGCTTTCTTGCATAAAGGTGATTATAGAATTTTCAGGAATTATGATCAAGAAGGAGAAGACCGGAAGATAAATTTCTGTGAATGGGCTCCTGTTAAAATTTGTAATGATCTGCAGAAATTGAATGACTTAAAGATTGAAGCAGCTAATGCAGGGAATTTAATCTCCCATGCCGTTGCCAATATCGTGTTCTTAATGTTACCGGAGAAAGAGAAAGAATTGGTTTCTAGGATTCTTGATACACTTCAACAGGCAGAAACTCAACTGAATCTATCAAGGAAGAAATAATGATGGTTTATCTCTGCTAATAAACTTGGCCTAGAGGACGCATTGGAGGTCAGAAGTTGGTAGAGTTCTTATTGTTAATCAGTCTAGTTTTAATTGTTTTGATAGCATAAGCAGAACAATTGTTTTGGTTTAGTTTTGTGTGCTTTCTTTGTACGTGAGACACAATACTATTAACTAGTTTTCTTTGTTCCTCATGCATTCTTTGAGAAACAAACATAAGCAGTGGCATTTGCCTATGAATCAATGATATCCGAAGAGCAGTAGTGACTGATTTGTAAATGGCAATATCCCTTTCGTTTAAGATTCGAAATACAATCTTTTCCTTTTGTATATGTATCAAGAAATGGGCCTAAGCAATATTATAAATTGAGCCTAAAGGGCTGCGATGCGAAGTTGCGCATGTCCAAATCGCCCTAACTACTTTACCAAATTGAACCCCATAGCTCTACAATCAAATTTCCAGTCGTTCCTTCATCCAAAACTGAGCAGAAGTTCTATCTTAAACGTTCATGATGTTTTTTTATCTTTGAATTGTAAAAAACCAAAAAATTAATAAATAATAATAATAAATATTATAAAAGAATCTTCAAAATTCAGGTGCTAATAGAATATGACCCGCAGGTGAACTGATAATTGCCCTCCTCAACAAAATCAACCTCCCAACGGAAACAACAGTTATTAAAAAACCACCACAGCTCTCCCTTTATTTTCAAAACCCATATAGCTTTGGCGCCTCTCTCTCTCTCTCTCTCTCTCTCTCCCCCCCAACTCCAAGAAAACCCATTTTCTAAACTTTCTCTGCAATCTTTTTCAAAAACTCTTTGTTTCTTGCTCTCTTTGATTTCTTTTCTTCTTTTTTTTCTGCAATTTATTGTTTTTTTAATGTTCTTGAACATAATCAGAATGGTTTATATCTTGGGTGCTTTGTATTTGGCTGTTCTCTGCATTTTGGGCTATTGTCTTTACGTTTCTTTAACACCAAAACGGTCAAGGTCAAGGGTGAGACACAGAGACGAGGAGGGTATTCAAGTAATCCCAATTTCTTATCAAAATGAGTCTTCTGTTAATGAAATTGAGGATTTCAATGCATCGACTTTCAATGAAATTCAGGATTACAATGCAGCAACTGAAACGGATACTACTTTTATTGTCAAAGAACTCTATTGAAAGATTAGAATTAAAAAAAAATACAGGGCCTGGAAGGAAAGATGTATGCGTTATTGCATGGAGGTCAAGATAGAGTTTTCAAGAAGCATGATCAATAAAGAGAAGAACAGATGAGGAGTTTCTTTGAATGGACGCAAGTTTGTAATGATTTGGAGGAATTCATATACTTAAAGAATCTAGCAGCTGATACTTTCAATCGCTCATGCCGTTGTCGATATCATGTTTTTACTGTCACACAATAAAGAGAATGGATCGGAGATGAAATTTCACAGAATAATAATAAATACTGCTGAATTTGATGCTGTGGGTTTCTGGGATTCTTCATATACTTCAAGAAGTAGAAATGTAACTGAGTAGGAAGAAAAAGATTCTGAGAAGGCATAAATGGAGATGGCGGCAAGGACTTCCAAAGGGAAAAACTCCAACGATGGTACAAGATTAAACTTTCTTACTGTTGCTGAAAACGATTTTTTAATTGGAGCTTTTCTGGTTGTCTAAATGGTTTGCCTACTTCCAGAACTTTACTCATTGAACAACTTCCATTCCATTACGTTATCGGTATTACAGATAGGTTTTTTGGTGTTCTAAATTTGGGAGAAGAATTCAAGAAATGGAGTTGAAGATGAACTCGGCATGAACTTCAGCAGTACAGAAGTAGCTAGACCAGTCAGAGAAAAAAAAAGCAAGCAAGCAATGGCAGTGCAGTGAAAGTCAGAAGTTGGTAGAGTTGCTGTAGTTAATTAGAGTAGTTTTTTTTTTAATCGCTTTTCTTTTGTTAGCATAAGCATTACAATTGTTTTGGTTTAGTTTTATGATTTGGTTTTGAAATGTAAATATACATTGATGATCATTCATTTTGATTAGTTACTTGCTTAGATTATTTCTGACCTTTGATGAGGAATCCAGTTCTTCAAAATTTCAAGAAATGGGACAATTGCCTTTCTTGGATTTGAAAGATAGTTATTTGGATCATTTGGATCTAAAAGAAAGCATAACAAGTGCAAATTCCACTTGATATATCATTTCATCAAAGGGTTCAAGTACTCCAAATTTCAGCACTGCAACCTGAAAATTGAAATATGGGAATTGGCCTTAATTGTCATCCAAAAAGAAATTGGCATAGATTTTATTTGGGTCAGGTCATACGATTTATTGTCTAAATAAATAAGTTAAAATTCCCATTTGCCTCCTGGACTTAATGTGCATGTCCAAATCACCCCAAGATTAACTTTTTGGACATTCTACCTTTAAAAATTTCAAATTGACCAAGTTACTCCAATTTTAAGATAATTTATTACACTTTCCTAATGAAACAAATAAAAATTTCAATCGAAATAAAAAAAACTATAAGAAATTTTATGGTAAAAAATTATATATAATATTAAAAATAATTTATTATTATCTTTTTCTCTTATTCTCCTCTCTCATTTTCTTTTTCTTAAAATTAATAAGAAACAAAACTCCAGCTTATATAAAAATATATTTAACTAATAAGTATCTATGAACCAATCCAACAAAATAAAATAATTTATTTCTTCATCATCAAAGAATCAATTAAATTATTTCTTTCATCATCAAAGAGTTTCATTAGAAGAAAGTTAGAATTTAGTGGAGGAGGTGGCTATTTTACCCAGTTTATTTGCCAAATTTGATCAATATCTCCAATTTTAAGATAACATATTATATTCTTCTAAGTAAACTAAAAAATCAATTAAATAAAAATTAAATGAAATCTTATTATAAAATTTTAAAAAAAAATTATTAATAAAAATTAATTTATAGTTATCTTTTTTCTCTTCTTCATATATGTATATATTTTAAACAAATTAAAATATACAAACGTGTTATGTTCTTAATTATCAAAGGGACAGGGATATACTACAGGAACTTTAAATTTTAGGTGATAATGTAGTATGACCTGCAGGTGAACTGATAAATGCTCTCTCAACAAAATCAACCTTTTTAACAGAAAAAACGCATTTTCAAAACCCATTGCTTTGGCGCCTCTCTCTCTCTGTCTCCCGAATCCCAGAAAACTCTTTGTTTCTTGATTTCTTTATTTTCTCCATTATCTTATTCATCATGAGCCCCAATTTGACTATACTTATTTGCATCTTGCTTCCCTTTTGCATCGTTGGTCTCTGCATTTTGGGTTATTTTCTTTACAATTCTTTAACATCCAAGAAACCAATTCTCCCCACTACAGAATTAGCCAATCTTCAAAATCCATAGCTTTCGCCCTTCTCTCTCCCGTAACCCATTTTCTAATCTTTCTCTGCAATCATTTTTCAGAAACTCTCTGTTTCTTGCTTTGTTTAATCTCTGTTTCCTTATTCTCTGCATTTTCTTATTCTCTTGCTGTTCTTGAACATCATCACCATGAAATTGCTTATTCTTCTGTGCATCTTGGTTCCCTCTTGCATCCTTGCTCTCGGAATTTTTGGTTATCTTGTTTACAAATCTTTAACATTGAATCAATCAACGTCAAGAACCAACCAGGATGATGATCGCGGTGCCACCGCAGCAGCCGTTGTGACTAATCCTAGTGAAGCCACTGACAGGCCGAGCAAAGAAGACGACCCAGATAAAATTGTGGACTACAATGGATTGACTGAAAATGCTAGGGAAGTCAACTTTCCACAACTCTATCAAATAATAGGAATAGTAAAGAGCACGAATATCCAGGGTCTGGAACAAAAGATTTATGCGTTCTTGCATAGAGGTGACGATAAAGTTTTCAAGAATTATGATCAATCACCCAATAAGAGTTTCCGTGATTGGGCTCCAGTTTGTAATCAAATGCAGAAATTTAATGAATTAAGGATTCAAGCAGCTGAAGTTGGGGTTCTAATCTCTCGTGCCATTGTCAATATCATGTTCTTGATGTCACTGGAGAACGGGAAGGAACTGTGGGCGAAAATTCATGCCATTCAAGAAACATTGACATTGGTAAGAACAGGTGAATTTACTTTGGTGGTTCCAAAGATTCTCGATTTACTTCAAGAAGCAGAAGTTCAAGTGAAGTTGTGGAAAGAGTCTATGAAGGCAGAACAGGCCATTCTGGATATAATTCACGGAAGATTGAGGTTCGAAAAATTTGATATTAGTGATGGTCTAGGAAGTTCGTTTCTCGATGAAATTTTGTTCAAGCTGCTCAAATATGTTTTTCAGATGGAACTTTTCTTGGTGTGTAAAAGGTTGCCTCATGCAGAGGATTTACTCCTTGCAGAACTTCCATCACTGGAAATTGAAATAGCTGCACTTGGGCTTTCATTGAAGAGGTTAGATATTGATATAAATTCATCGATGCAAGAGTATAAGTTTGGTGCAATATATAGGTACTGGAATCAGAATTATTATTATCAAGCAATGGAGTCGAAGATAGATGAACTATGGGAGGGACTTGAATCAGATCTGAGTTGAAGTGAGAAGTGTTTATGTCTGAAAGTAAATTTTTCCCAGAAGATGTAATGGCAGTGCAGTGAAGATCAGAAGTTGGTAGAGTTCTTGTTGCTAAATAGTCTAGTTTTTTTTAGTTGTTTTGATAGCATGAACGGAACAATTGTTTTGGTTTAGTTCTATGATTTGTTTTCAGGCACAAGATGTGCAGATACAAAATGTTAACTAGTTTTCATTGGAACATTTCACTGATTTGGTATATTTGCCTATGAAACCATATCCCGACACCAATAATGACTGATTAGTCTATGAACTTAGCTTATATCAAGAAGTGCTCAAGTTAATCAGGGATTGAGTACCACACATTGCAGAGCCACAACCTGAAAATTGAAATAAAAGGAATAGGCCTAAGTGTTATCTTGGTCCAGATTTTGGGCTTGGGTAAGTAAATGGTAACTACCTCTTCACCAATGCATGAACTGAGCCTTGACTTTGGTAATAATTTGGTTAAAGGGACATTACAGAGCCCCATTGCTCTAAAATTTCCATTTTGTTTATAGTAGCTCGCTATGAGTTCTAGTCTTTATTGATTTAATTTTAAAAA
>CATIWM010421869.1:0-25735 GCA_949671775.1 Mallotus repandus | reverse complement strand
TTTAAATTTGACCGCAGTTACCATTTTTGTCATCTATTCTCGTTCTGCATCATTCTTTGGTGCTATGGATGCATTAAGCTTGAAATAAGGAGCAAGTGGTGTACTATCTGGTTTTGACTTCTCATTCATGCCAAAACGTTTCAGTACCTTTCTCAGATATTCTTTATGAGATAAACAAAGCCTCCCCAATTTCCTATCTCTAGATATCTCCATGCCTAGAATCTTCTTTGCTTCACTGAGATCCTTCATCTCAAACTCCTTGTTCAATTGAGTCTTCAGTTTCTCAACTTTTGTTTGACTCCTGAAAGCTATCAGCATATCATTAACATAAAAAAGAAGATATATATAGGATCCGTCTTGTAGCTTGCGCAAATAGACACAATTATCATATTTGCTTCTTATGTACTTTTGCCCTATCATAAATTTGTCAAATCGCTTGTACCACTGCCTCGGAGATTGCTTCAATCCATAGAACGATTTTTCCAATTTTCATACTATCTTTTCTTTTCTAGCAACTTTGAATCCATTTAGCTGAGTCATATAGATTTCCTCCTCCAAGTCTCCAAGTAAAAATATAGTTTTTACATCTATCTGAACTAGTTCCAAATCCAACTATGCTACCAGAGCCAACAAAATTCTGATGAAGGAATGCTTTACAACTGGAGAAAATACTTCATTATAATAAACTCTCTCCGTCTGAGCGTAGCCTTTAGCAACCAATCTTGCTTTGTAGCAAACATTATCCTCGTCAAAAAATTTATCTTTCTTTGCATATACCCATTTGCACCTAATTGGTTTTTTTTCCCTTCGGAAGACTGACTAGTTTTCATGTTTGATTCTTTTGAAGGGATTGCATTTCTTCATCTATAGCGATCCTCCACCTTTTCTGTTCTGAACTTTGAACTGCTTCATTATAAGTGGTAGGAACGTCATCAATTGCAATTAGTGATGCAGAAGCGACCATATTAGCATAGTGAGTAGGTTGTCTGATGGTCCTCTTTCCCTTTCTTTGTGCAATTAATTCTTGTTGTTGTGGAGGTTCTTCGGTCTGAACCTCTTCTTCATCTGACTCTTCTTTTACCATAGGAGAGTCGTCATCAGTTTCTTTATTAGCTAAGACAATTCTGGTGCGATTAAACTCCACCTGTTTGGGATTACTATCTATCTGTTCCATTTTTTTTGAAGTCACCTTTCTTAACAAGGTAGATTCATCAAAGGTAACATCCCTGCTAAAGATTACCTTCTTTGTTTCTGGACACCAAAGACGATAGCCTTTCACACCAGATGTGATCCCCATAAAGATCGCCTTCTTAGCTCTTGAATCCAGCTTTGACTCTTTAACATGGTAATTTGTAGTTGAACCAAATATATGTAAGAAATCATAATCTGTAGCAGGTTTTTCAAACCATTTCTCTAATGGTGTTTTACCACCAATAGCAATTGATGGCAAATGGTTAATAAGGTGACAAGCATATACTACAGTCTCAGCCTAAAATTCTTTGCCCAACCCAACATTGGACAACATAAATCAAACCTTCTCTAGCAATGTCCAGTTCATACGCTCTGCCACCCCATTTTGTTGTGGTATATTTTTGACAGTGAAGTTTCTGACAATACCTTCATCTTTACAGACTTTCAAAAATGGATCATTTTTTAATTCTCCACCATTGTCTGTATGAAGACGTTTGACTTTTCTGCCTGTTTGAGTCTCCACCATCCTTTTCCATTTAAGAAAAATTTTCAGCACCTCATCTTTCGTCTTCATTGTATACACCCAGACTCTCCGGGAAAAATCGTCAACAAAGGTGACATAATAGTATTTTCCTCCTAACGAAGCTGTCTTGGAAGGCCCCCACACATCTGAATGAACATAATCCAAAATACCCTCAGTATCATGGATTGTTGTTCCAAATTTCACCTTTGTTTTCTTCCCCTTGATACAACGCTCATAAAAATCTAATTTGCAAGCCTGAGCTCCTTTCAATAATCCTTGATTTATCAGTAATTTCAAGGATTTTTCTCCAGTATGCCCCAAGCGCATATGCCATAACCTAGTTGCTTCTAACTCCTGATTATTAGTAGAAGTTGTTACTGCTGCTGTCCCAACAATTGTACTACCCAAAAAGTAATACACATTATTTCTTTTCGAATTCCCTTCATTATCACAAATGCACCAGAGATGATCCTCATAATCCCATCTTTTGCCCTTACTTCAAAACCTTTTGACTTTAAGGTTCCCACAGAGATGAGATTCCTCATCAAATCCGGCACATAATGAACACTTGTTAAGGTTTTGATTGATCCATCATGATTCCTCAAGCGAATTGAACCAATCCCATATGTGTCAAGAGGGGCATTATTTGCTGTGTAGATAACTCCACCTTTTAGTTCTTTAAAATCAAAGAACCAATCTCTATTGAGGGTCATATGGTGGCTACAAGTTGAATCTAGTGACCATGAACTAGAAAAACTAGTTGATGGTGTAGCAACAATTGAGAGATCTGAATCTGCATCATCACACTCAACTACATTTGACTCTGGGACAACCTTTCCCCTTTCAGATTTGCCTTTATTCTTTAGCTTAGGATAATCTTTCTTCCAGTGCTCTTTTTCTCGACAAAAGGCACATTGATCTTTGCTCATTCTGGACTTTGACTTCGATCTCCCTCTCCTTCCTTTATTCTGACTCTGTGAACGGAATCTAACAATAAGAGCTTATGCTTCTGCACTTATATTTTCTTGCTTTTCTTTCTTTCTCAATTCGTAACTATATAAGGTAGCAGTTACTTCACCGAGAGACACATCAACCTTCCCATAAAGTATAGTAGTTTCAAGATACTCAAACTTATTAGGAAGTGATCCCATCAACATGAGAGCTAGATCTTCTTTTTTAAAAGTCACATCCATATTCAACAGATCAGTCACTAGCCGATTAAAGCTAGTAATGTGATCATTCATAGTGGTACCTGGAACATATTTGAAGCGGAACAATCTATTTTTCATGTAGAGTTTGTTTTGATCACTTTTCTTCAAAAATTTCTCTTCCAGTGCCTTCCACAATTTACTTGCAGAAGTTTCTTTAGAAAATGCGTACTTCTACTCTTTAAAAAGACACGATTGAATGGTACCACATGTCAATCTATTGATCATCTTCCATTCTTTCTCCTCAACATCATCTGGTTTCTTTGCTTCAATGGTAATGTCTAGACCTTGCTGAAAAAGAGCATCTAGAACCTCACTTTGCCACATGCCGAAATGATATGTGCCATCAAAAATCTCCACTGCAAATCTAGTATTTGTTACAACAGTTCTTCCCAAAATTGAAGATGAAGCTTGACATCGATGTGGATTCTTTTGTATTGTCTGCCATTTCTGCTACAAATTTTATTTAATAGCTGTCAATGCGGAATGCCAATTAGCCCAAGAAAATTTTTTCTGATGTGGAAGATCAGCCTGAGCCACAACCACAAAACATATTAAAATAAACTGAGAGCTCTAATACCAATTGTTGTGGAATTCGAGTTAATTTCCACCAATAATAAATTTATCTTGAGAACTATTGCACATGTGACTAGAGTGAAAACGATTATAGATTTCTAGGAAAGAGTGGTGGGTCACAATGACTCCTTAAAAATCACACTACTTAGACAAAATTTATTAAGATAAGTAATTTTAATGGCACAATAATTAATAACAACCATACCCGATAATAACTATTAAATAGATATAAAAAAGAATATCAAAATTTAACGAAATTTAACCAATTATGCCTACGTCCTCGGACACTACTAAAATAATATTTCACTAATTGAGAAAATATTATAAAAGAGAGAAAAAATTATTAATTGCCAATACATGAAAAAAGACAATTTTAGGATGATTTAACTAAGGAGGAGGAAGTATTTTTTATAAGTTTAAGTTTCCCTACATGTTTCCTATTTACCGATGTCGGATTCTAAAATTTGCCAAAAAAAATAACAAAATAAACTTTAAAGTTTTAGAAAAATAATAACAAATGGTAAAAATAATAATAATTTTACTGTTTTTGAATATAATAAGAACAAAAGACGGGCCGTAGAATTTTAAATTGCACGCACCACATGTAAAGTTAAACTACCAGTGAGCTCACAGCACAGCTTCAGCCAATAGCGTCTCGGCGGGTGGGAGCCGCTCTCTTTCTCACAGCAGACGACGACGACGACGACGACGACATCACTCGGTGACTCATTGACCCTTATTATTATTATTTTTTTGCTGTTCTTCTTCTTTCACTATTTCAATATTGTTTCGCTTGAATTTGTCGACTTTTTGATTCATAATCCTGCGCTCATTTGTTGAAATGGAAATGCAAATGCAAACTGTTATCCACAGTGATGAGATGAGGTTAGATTGTTTGATTTTGTTTTAACCATCAATAAAAGCTGTTAATGTTGATGTTAATGTTATGGATTGAATTGAACTGAATTGGCTGAGGTCAGGATGATTGTTTTGTGATGTATTTAGACTTTTTCTCTTGAATTTTTCATGGCTGATTTATTTCTTCTTTAATGTATCATCATGTCGATACTCATTTGTCAAACAGTGTTGTTGAATGATGTGAACCTTAAAGTCACTTGCTTAATTGCTGCTATTTTGTTTCTGTTTGATTAATTTAATATTGCTACCACCTTGTTCAACCTTTGTGTCTGCTAATAGCTTCGTCAGAAGAGATTTTATAACTAGGTAGCTGGATCAGCATAGCCCATTTGTAAATTAGGAACAGTAAGAACTAAAACTATGTAGATTTTTTTTTATTTATTTTTGTTATGAGAATTCATATGTGTAGCTTTGAGAAGGGATTCAGATATAGAAGTTTGTTGCCATCAATTATGATCTGCATTAAACACCAGTGAACCAGACTGCATTTGAATTTCTTTCTCTGATGTGAGGACATGAATGAAGCTGGAATTAATAACCAAATCTAAATTGGAATTTGTCATGCAAATCATGGTCATTTTTTAATTCTATTATCCCATTGCCTTGATTGATTGGTGTATGCGCTGTGCTTCTTAATAGTTACATATACTGTAAGTTCTTGCCAACTAGAAATTTCATCTGGTGCTATTAAAGCATCAATTGTGGACTCTTACCTTCTGCATGAGATACAATACTGTAGGACCATTACAGCCTGGAACTACCAAGTCATATCTATTTTTGCATGATTCACATGGTAAACAATACAGAATATCCTTCTATGTCCTCTATGTTTCTCTTTATGGGTTCCACCTTCAGGTTCAGCTTATGTTTAGTTGTCTTTTCTAAGCTCTTTTCACAGATTCAATCAAGCCCATTTTCTATTTTATCTTGTGCTTCTCCCCTTTAGTGTTCCTTTTTTGTTTCTTTTGCATTGAATACATATGCAGTAACAGCATGTTATTCTTTTCATCTTACCATTAAATGATGAACAGGTGTAATTATGCTGCAGAAGTGGGCTATCCATTGGGAACTGAGGATGGGTTATTACGCTTTTGCACATTGATTGTACAATAACTGAAGCACCCTTTTTTGTCATTGGTTGATGTGCTTAACTAATTCTGCAAGAGCCATCTGAGAATCTTCAGCTTCAACCTGATGACATGAAGGTAGATGATTTTCTAAAATTAACCTGCCTTAATTTGAAACTGTTAGATTTGAGACAATATATAGGTTTATGATTAGACTAGCGAATGTGAAAACAGGAATTATTTGAAATATGTATGAGAAGGTGTCAATTTCAAATCCATTTAAAATGTGTCCATGAATCTAATAATTATTTGTGAATGTAGGTGGGTGATGTATGATCTAACTTTCATTCAAATAACTTTCAAAAAAAAAAAAGTACTTAAATAATTTAAAGTACAATCAAGTTTAAATCCTTCATTTAAAACCATTTTATTGAAACATGGCATAAACGGTCTTTTCTACTGAAGCCTTCTGATTACTGATTTGCTCCCAAGGTAAAAGATAAAAATGAAGAAATGGATACCAAATTCCTCGGAATTCAGAATTCAGTTAGGACAGAAAATCATAATCATATTCAAAATTTTAGAATGTATTTGTTTATCTTCTCAGTGTGCTTAAGGTGAGAGCAGCGTTGAATCTGTTTTTGAAGTTAGTTTCGTTATGTCAACATTTTGTCCCTTGATATTTGAATGAACATTGAATTTGTATGTGTTACAATTCGAGTTCATGATGCTTAGGGCTCAGAATGTTTAAAACAATCCAAGTGAAAGCAAAACTTGACTTCCTGGTTTTCTGACGTTATTTTTCAAATAAACTGTACAATGCCTCTTTAATTTTTTTCTCTTGCTTTCTCTTAAAAAGTTGACCTAAATAATGTTGCTTAGAGTTTAAATTTTTTCAGCTATTAATTTCTGGTTATATTGTGATTTTCAGCTGTTGCAATTCATTTGTTTCTAAGTCAATAACTTACACAGGTTGAATTGGACTGAAATCAGACGACAGCATCTGGAAACTGACCAAAAAGAAAAATTGTCAACAGCTAGCCTGGCTTGAAACTGGTAAGAGTCATTCACGTCTGTGACAGACCCGGGTGCAGCCAATGAGTCTCTCAGTTACTTCAGCACTTTTACAATCTTATTACCTTTGAAAAAAAAAAAAATTATATTCGCCTACAATAAAATAATTTGCAATCACTTAAAAAAAAAAATCTATCTCACCTACTATGAAATAATTTGCAAATTTCTTATTACTTCAAACTCTTCTTAACTTACAATGAAGACAAAAGAATTCACTACCTGTGAAGTTAAACTTATGCTCTATCTATCCTAAGCTTTAGATTTATAAAAGCTATAAAGCTATGCAGGCAGCAAGGCCACAGATTTACATGTGGTTTTAATCAGGGCCAATTGTGTTGTGCCCATTCCCATGGTGGATTTACTAAGCCACCAACCATCTCCCAGTTGGCACTTTCTAGCATCCCTGGGATATCAGTATGATCTGCTCCTGAGTTTGAGGTATCAGATGAGCTTGTGTTGTCCACCATTATAGGGTCTTGAGCAGATGTCATAGCTATATCATCAAGAAGTTGTGTCTCTCTTGCCACAGCTTCTAGTGGACGTCTATCAAATGCTCGAAAACTCCCTGATATTACGTAGACTCGGCACAAAGTGAATTCATGCCTCAACTACAGATGAGAAATGGTGGACAGATAAATGATCATCAGAAATGGTAACTCATTATTTCTGTGTAAAACTCAAAAGATTTATTTAAGTATATACAAACCTTAGGAACAGCAGTGCTAGATGAGTCAGCTGCCCCTTCAATGGCTCTATACTCATTCATCTTCCATTTGGTTTTTGTTCCAGAAGGAGCTTTCCCCTTGTAGAAAACCATGGTTTTCTTCATCCCAATCACACGGTTATCCGATGAGTAAACATAACTGGGAGAGCCAGTGGCCTTCCAGTATCCAGATGCTGTAGTGCGGCTGGGTCGCCCTCCTCTTGCTTCCCGTTCTTGTCTTGGTGTAAAGAAGAACCATTGCTCAGTGTCTCCTCGACATAGTTCTCCAGCAAGCTCTGCAACACATTTCAAGGAACAAACTTTAAGGTACTAATCAACAAACAAGCTTGCAGTAAAGAGTATCATATATATGGTACCTGGAAGATCCCATGGTTCAATGGTGCAAATGTCTATTACTGGAACAACTTGGTGCAGCCGTTCGAGTCTCCTCCCTTCCAGCTTGTTAAATAGATAGAAGGAAACTAGCTCTTCTTCGGTGGGGTAGAAGCGCAAACCAGGTGGGAGTTCCTCCATCAGTTGTTGCTCTTGTTAATTGTGCTTTGTTGTTTTTTTTATTGCTGTTGCTCTTGTGTTTGGTAATTGTGCTTTGTTTGGCAATTAAGTGTGCGTATATATATATACATAGAGCTGCTTTGTTGTTGAAAAAGATGGCAAATATATTAGCCGAGTGAAATGAGAAAAAATGGCAATGGTTTAAGCTTAGCTGGAAACTTCCACGCGGTTGTCCTAAGAAAGATAGTAGTTTTTGTCCTATGATGTTCCTCCGCTCGTCCAGTTCCAATTTCTAATCCAATGAAAACTCATCTTGAACGAGTCAGTCACCCTATTTTTTTTTTCTCTGTATTGCCTCCCCAGGACTTGGTGGCTGCACCCCATTTTCTAATTGATATGCACCATCGATTATTCAAGGGGTGCCTTGATAGTTAATGGTCGACATCGCACACATTTTAGAGACAAAGATGATGAATTGGGGGTTGGCATAATGTATTTATGGCCTCCTATACTTGTAATTTTAGTCAATTTAACATTTTAACTTATAATTTTTGTCATTTTAACATTTGAACATGTCTAAAATATAATTTTAAAATAGTATAAAATAGTCAATTTGTATGTGTCGTATTTTAAGGGTTTGATTAATCAAAAATTGTAAGTAAATGTGTCAAATTGATAAAAAATGATAAATACATGGGTGGTAAATGCATTATATTATCATATTAGTATATAATAGTGTATTTTAAATAAGTTTAAGTGTTAAAATGATAAAATTATAAATTAAGACGATAAATTGATGAATTATATCATATAAAATATCAAAAATATATTATGCCTTCGGGTTGTGACGTTGATTTTGTCATAATTGTGGCTATAATAAAATCCCATTAGTTTGTATATCTATGAATTGTCAACACACGTGCAGTGAGGTGCAGAATTGGCACTTTCCCGCAAGCATACGCAAGCTTTTTAAGAAGATGATGATATGCTTATAAGTGTTTAATATAAAATTTGTTGGTATTGTTTTTTTTTTCCTGGTATACATGAAATAAGCTTTTCACATCCAATTATTCATTTCAAGAATCATGATAACAATCTAAGATTCCCAGTTGATTAAATGATTTATGCCGTATCAAAAATTCTAATTTTTATGTAGAAATATAATAATTTGCATAAATAATGTTATTTTTTATTTTTTAGAATCACATAAATAATGTTATTATGCTACGGTGAAAAGGAGTTTATTTGTCAGTAAAAAAGTAGTCAAGTGATAATATTTTTCTAACGATATTCTGAGGTGTATAGTTCGATTCCTATCACCGTCAATTTAAAAGAGAGGACTATCTCCTATTGTATAGTTCATCAAAATTTAGGTCATATTGCTCCCTACAAAAAAAAAAATTTACTTTTAGTTTCAAATTGTTCACATTGATGCATCATTCCATCTCGTAGTTAATTATATAGCAGGAGTCTTATGTTTGTAAATTAAAAATTGAGAATTCTGCAGTGGCCTAGCTGTGGTTGAAATAGGGCTTTTGAAGAAGTCATACACATAATGCTTATAGATAACAATCTTAATGAGGAAAAGCATACTGCCTTTGGAAAAAATTAAAAGAAAACACACGCAAAAAAAAAAAAAAAAAAAGAGTAACGTATCGTTTGATGCTGAAGGGAATCAAATGAAAGAGACACCATGATGATTTATGATATCATTTCATATCTAAGGAAAAAAAAAGTTTGGTGGAATAGCATACAATATTACTCTATATATATATATATATATATATATATATATAAAGGATAAATTATTATTTGTTCAATTTATTCTGATCTAATATATTATTTCATCTCTAATATTTAAAATAATATTAATTCATTCATGACATTTATAAATTCGTGTACTATTTTATCTCTGAGAGAATTAATAAGTATTAATTATTGTAAATGTCAGAAATAAATAAATATTTTTTTAAATATTAAAAGTGAAATAGTATTTAGGTAAATAAATTTATAAGTTTGTACACTAGCCCTCTTTTTGACATGTAAGCGTACCATATCTACTAATGTGCGATTTGCTATTGTTATTGTCAAGACCAAGTCTTTGGGAGGATGATAAAAGCAAAAATATGGATTTTGATGCTTAAATAAATTTAAAATTGACCTTTTTTTTAGATAAGTTGTTGTTGATGGTTGGTTTTACCCTTTCATAGCCGCGTTAAGGTTATAAATGAAAAAAAAAAAAAAAAACTTTAGTTTTTTTTCCTTCGTTGGGCATGTGAGGTGACGTGGTGTGGTGTACTGTTGTGGGGTTTTGACATCCTCTTGACTTAAAAATTCTGAACCATTTTAGACTTAAATTGAAGCGCTTAACTGTTGAGTCATGATTATAAGTTCTACCTTTATTAATTAAATTTAATAAATCTACATGTGAAAAAGTGAAAAATATTATATCTAGTTGTATAATTTTTTAATATTTAAATATTTTATTAATAAAAAATTAATACATCCTTTTACCTTATTATCATATAAATTTTTTACAACTAATAGAAATGATTAATTTTCGACCATTTTGTAAAATAGAAAACAAGAGATTAGAAAATAATTTGTTTGTTATTTTATAATTTTGTAATTTTTCATATTTTTATAATTTTTTGATGAAATTTATTATAATAATTTTTTTAATATAATAATAATTATTGTGATTTATATAATAATATTTAATTTAAAATTTATTTATTTTATAAAAAATTTAAATTATACATATTTAATTAATTTTAATTTGAAGTCATAAAACTGTGGTGGTGGAGGTGGAGGTAGTGGTGGTGGTGGTTGGTGGTGGTGGAGGTGGAGATGGTGGTGGTAATGGTGGAGGAGGAGGTGGTGGTGGAGAAGGAGGAGGAGAAGGTAGTGGTGGTGGTGGTGATGGAGGCGGAGGTCATGGTTTTCAATTTTTTTTTAAAAATAGTTGATTAGCATTTTGTTTTATACAAGTTTGCAATCAAGTTTTTTGTTAAAAAATTATATATATATTTTTGTGATCCAATCTCATGTTTTGTGATCCAATCAAAACATATAACAATGGAAAAATACGTTATGGTTTATAACCCACAAACTTTGTCCTTTGAAATCTTACAGGCACATGTACACTCACTATTTCTTTACAAACTCCAATTTCTTGCCATTATATTAAAAGAATTTCATTTTTTAGCATATGCAAAAGGAGTATGTTTCTAAATTTTTTTTGAAAGTATTTCGAGGGTTATATGTCTTTGAAATTAAAGTAATTAATTAATTAATGTGAATTTCATTGACTTTGTGAGGAATGGTCCTTCCTAGAAAATACTCTAGTAATTTCAACAAATAGACACATGACAAAAAGTCAACCAACATACTAAAATCAAATTTCAAAAGTTGAAGAAGAAAATGAAGCATCAACGAAAAAGATTGTAAACAAAAACCATTATGAAACTCAAACTTAATTTGTTACTTTTTAGATTTTTTTAATTTTTTTTATGTTTTTGAGAGAAATTTTCTCTTCATCTTATGTCCCGATATTTTATAGTCATATAAATTGTGACTATTTCAAAATTCGAGTCGAATGAACCTATAAGAAGAATAAATTTTTTTCAGTATTTATTTTTTCTATACACGATAGGAGTATCGTTTAACTTATGCTATAATATAATTAGAGGATTAAGCTTTTGTAATTGTTACATGTTCACTTCTCTTCTTTTTTAATTAATTCCCATATTATTAGCCATTTCATTTGAGTTTGTGTTATTACCATATGATATTTGTTGTATATGAATTGTTTTGCTTTATAAAGTTTGGAAAAGAAAAATGAATTCATTTATATATAGGTATAGATATGGCCAATACCTAAATTATATTAGTTGCATGGCATGACGCAACTGCATTTGTAATTAATTAAAGTATGCTCATGAGTCATAATTTGATGCATAATTAACACTAAATCTTAGTTGAAGCCAAGTTTTTTTTTAATAGAAAAGTAATATCACCTAATTTTTAATGAACTGCATAATAGAAGACAACCCATCAATAACAACAAGAATCGAGTTCTATAGTTCAGAATGTTCTTAGAGAAAAATTATCACTTGACTATTTCCTAACTAGTTATTTAATTGGTTAGGTTAGGCATCAATTGATCAATCAATGAAATAAAAATGTACATGCATTTGAAGAATGGTTGAATTCTAACATCACATGGTCTGACTTATGAGCATATAAGATTAGTTCAAGTTGTATAGTAATTGCAAATTATGCCCTCCTACAATGAACATGATCCACAGTTGAGTTCAGTTGACATTTTTTTTTTGGTCAATGGAAATAGGCTTCCAGAATGCATTCTAAGCAGGTAAAACCAGTACATCAATAGGATTCCAGAATGCATTCAGTTGACATTTTGCTTTGGTACTGCCCCATAATTCCAAGCACATACTATATGGTGATAGCCGCTTAGCCAGGTTCATTTCACTTTTGGAAAAACTCAAAAAAAGTGATGCAATGTCTACATAAAATACAGCATAAGCTGTTAAGTAAATGTCATTAGCTCCAAAGTTAAAATGGCAATAGTCAAGAGGGTAATCAGCAGGCCATTCCTCACTTAAGTTTCCTTATACATGCACAAGCCAAAGTTTCAGTTCCTCCTAGATAGTGATCGCTTGTTAAAATATATTTAGTTAGTTTTTGGTCATTTTTATTTTTATTTATTTGCCAGATGATATCATGAATTAATTTTTGTATAATACTAAGATCGATTAATGAAATTTGTGGTCGTCTAAACCTGAGTATCTAGAATTTTAAAGTTTCAAATTCAAATTCTCTTGGTATCTACCAAAAATTTTATTTAAAGCTTGTTAAAATATATTTAGTTAGTTTTTGGTCATTTTTATTTTTATTTATTTGCCAGATGATATCATGAATTAATTTTTGTATAATACTAAGATCGATTAATGAAATTTGTGGTCGTCTGGATCGAGTATCTAGAATTTTAAAATTTCAAATTCAAATTCTCTTAGTATCTACCAAAAATTTTATTTAAATTTCGTTGCAAAATAGGTGAAATCCACTTGTGTGGTTTATTACACCTGCCTATAAATCGTAGAAGGTCTCTCATCCTAATATTATGGGTCCTACTAAACTATACTTGCCAAAATGCAAAAAAAAAATCAATTGAATTTGTAATTTCGAGGTGCAAAATGTTTTGTAAACTTGCATAGAGAGAAGGAAAGGGGCAGAATTTAATCACAACCAGTTACATATATACTTTCTTACATATGCATCATCAGTGACTTCAAAGTGCTACAACAGTGCTTCAACCCTTAATACAAATTCACTTAAAAGTAAAAACACATTGAAAAGCTTACTACTACATTACCTTTTGACGCTCAAAGCCACATAAAAACAGCTATACATGCACATATTTTTGCAGCTAGATTTTAAAGTTTACTCACATAACATAAAACTCACACACCAAACGATCATGGGATGCCAATTATAGGGAAAAAGGGTACATAGTAGCTAGAAGGTGCAAGGCCCCACTCCCTTGGAAGAGGAACATCAAATGTCTTTGACTCACCAATGGCTCCTTTAAGCTTTCCTTCAGGAATCGCAGTGGAGAACACAAGAGGAGTGGAGATAGTGTATGAGCTTGAGTTTTTGGTTTTCACAACTGTTGACACCATGTTTTTTCTTGTAGCATAGATCTGACTTGTACCACCTACAAGCCTGGCTAAGCAATTCAATGGAGTTCTTGCATTGCCTGATGGAAGCTCAACCTCAAAGGACCCTTCACTCTTTGTTGTTGCTGTAGCTAATTTCTTGACATTAGCACACTTCACTACAACTTTAATGCCTGAAACATGGGTAGTTAACAGCATTGATTAATCACTGGCTAACACATGTAGGTCCACCCATGATAAAAGCTCTGAAACTTAAATTAATTGCGGTTTGAATCTTGTTGGCCTGTGACATCAAGAATTTATTACGTCCTATTTTATTCGTAACTTGTCTGATTATAGCATACATGATCCCCATTTAGAATTAGTCTTGACTCATGAGTATACTAATTAAACCAACTCACCGAAACTATGGTGCCCTGAAATGTGACAAGCAACACATTTAAAAAGGTGTCATCTTTAACTTAAAAAACCTTTAATAAAACATTGAACTTCCTGATACATGAATAGTAAAAGAAATGGCTTTGCAATTTGAACTGAAGCAACATGAGTTCAGAATAGACCTGAGAAGTCATAATGAGCAGGGCAACCAGCGCATGAAACTTTGCCTTCCAGGATTTGAGATGTGGAGAGCTCAATCCTTGAAAGGGACAGAGCTAAGAGCAACACTACAACAGCAGGATGAAAACCCATGGAAACCAAGCCACAGAAAAAAAAAATCTCCAGTGGAGAATGAGACTAAGTATGTATGATGAAAAGAAACATATCAGCTTATTTATAAGAAAAGCACTAAGTAGAGCAACTGAACTGAAGACAACAAATTTAATAAATGGCCCCAATAAGGGCAGTAGTTGGTTTGCAAATGAAAGCTGCATTTAATTTTACTTTCCCTACTTACCATTGCAAGTCAGATGTATTTTTTTCATTAAGGTCACTCCTGACACATGACGATGAAGCATCCTCTCCTACAGGACACATATCATATAGAACTTCTGTTCACTTATAGCTATGGCAATGGTAATTTGGTGATGATTTTGTCATGATTTCATCACAATGCATTTCTTTTACGCAACCCTGTAGCTGTAGGCTTGCTTGTCCATTTATACTAGAAGAAAATACTTCTCTACGTAAAATGTCATATACATGACATTGAAAGAACCTCACATACACTACCATCACAAAATTATGTCAAGGGGTCGCCAAGAGTTGTTCTTACTTCTCTTGAATAGCTCAAATGACAAAAATATGATAGTTCAAATGACAAAATATGTGAATATATCATTGAGAGAAGGGTTTGAACCCTCACCCTCTCTCTTCTCTCTTGTGGTGCTGGGATTTAACTGTTTTTACTAGTTTTTTAAACAACATTTTAAGTTTGAATCGTAATGTATGTAGTGATGTTAAATTAATTATTTATTCTGATTGAATTGGATTAGTTAGAGTCGAATGAATTATAAATACTGGTAGCTGATACCAAAAGAAAATATCACTTGCAGGGTTACAAAAATTTCGTATAGGACATTGGTCAGGTCATATCTTTACTATTTGATTGTATACATCCATCTTATACTCAAAAATTATTATTCATAGGAGTGCAGAAGTGCAAGTAAATGATAGCTAACCACTTAGAAATTAATAAAGTTGGAGCTGAAATAATAGCAATGTTGCTAACCAACCAAAGGCTAGAAAAAGCAAATGGTTCAGAATATTTAAGACGTTTGGACAATGGTAGGTATTCGAATCCTTTTGTACTGTAAATTGCTCTAAAATATTAAAGAAAGTTGGAAAATTTTTCTTGTAGAATTAATTTCGTACTCTTTTCCCAAGCATAAAAAAAAGTCTATTTTCTCATGAAAAAAAAAAGTCTATTTTTTGCCGTATGACATTAATTATATTTTATGGTATAGTCCATCAGATTATTTAACATTCTTATTATTATTGAAAAAAAATGTTGATAGATTAGATGAAAATTTCCTAGAGAGGTGAATAGAGCTATCAAATAAAAATCAAAACTTAAAAACAAATAAACAAAATGAAAAAATGTTGAGAAGGAAAAATGATGAACACAAGAATTTAAGGAGTTTGGATTCTCAACAATCCTCCATCTCCACCTAATTTATCCCCAAGTTAGGATTTTGAATCACTACAATCTATTCCCCTAAATTGATTTTTACAACTTGAGTTTTAGGCTCAACTCAAACCTTACACAAGTGTTTTCAAGGATCACACTAAAACCAAATTTCCAAGAATTTTAACGGCTAAATACTTAAACCAATTCCTTTAAAATAGAACCTCACTTCCCTTTTTCTAAACCCAGAAAATAGAAGAATAAGAATTTCTATTCTAATCACTCACCAAACTCTCACAAGAGTTTATCAAATACAAGAATGAATTAAAGAGAATTTAGAGCTTTAATTGAATTCTTGAGAATGTATAAATGAAAAACAAGTTTCTTCACCTCTAAATGATCTTCAGAGGTTGTATTTATAGTTGAGCAATTTAATTATAGCTATTAGAAATAATAATTTTGTTTCCAATAAATTCAAACTTCATTTGGATGAAATTTGGACTCTTAGCCTGCAAAAACAATAGTCCCGGTCGTGATCACACTGATCCCGGCCGGGATATTTAAAAATATATCCGTTATAGCCGTTATACACTTGTCCTGGTCATGACTACATTGATCATGATCGGGATCACACTGGTCCCAATCGGGACATTGGCCTGGGATATGTTGTGGATGATTTCTTCAATTTGGTGCAATTTTGGTCTCGGTCGGGACTTGCATGGTCCCAGTCGGGATCAAGACTTTTTGACATTGAAGACAATCGAATCAACCTTATATTTCTTTATGAAAGTTGTTGGTATTTGTATTGTCTTTCCATATAACTTTAAATCACTTCAATTGGACATCTGTATCTCAAGATATTGTTGAAATAATAAGAGTTGCTCATATTAAAATGAAAACTGCATATACTGATTTTAACTAAAGATTTTCAAACCCAAATGAATTCAGATTTTGACAAGTAAGATCAATTTGGAAATCTTGTGATGTCTACTTCAAATTTTAAGCAGACAACTTTCTCATTTTAAAAGTCTAAGACTTTTGAAATCCTCCTGGAATCTCGAAGGCCGATTTAGCCCAAAAGCACGCTTAACTTCATTTTGATTTCCATGATAGTCCTAGCTTATACACACTTAAACAAACATGTTAAATGCTCAAAATCAAGTTTGTTAAGATCAAAATCAAGATTGATTATTGCTAAGTTCAACAACAAGTTAACATAAAACTGACCACAGAAGTGCCAGATTGCATCCATAAGTAAACGTTCATATGTTTAAAGAAAAAGCAAACATCCTTATATCTCCACCCTTGTGGAGTCAAACATTTCAAAATATTGTTCATACCCGTCATACCAGGCAAAGAAAGGACCTACAGCAAAAGTTTATAACAATAGGAAAGCAAATTAACAAGGATCCAGGCCTTGAATCCAGGAGTGGTCTACATCGGAGAAACGCCTCTCCAACTCTTCAATGAATTATTTCTTTGCATCTCCATACAGAACCGCAGATTAGCCCACAATCTTGTTAAAGTCAGCATCCAACTTTGCCAGAGACGCCTTAGATTTATGGAGCAAACGTTCAAGGGATTCTCCATTCGACTTCAACTCCTGGTTCTTTTCTATTAGCGAACGGTTATACCCCTCTAATGTTTCAACCTGTGATTTTAACAGGGAAATGCGATTTTGATTCACTAAAGAGAGATTCTCTATCTCCTTAACATAATGCTCCTTCAGACAAGCATTTTCTCCCATCAGTTCTTTAACTTGCTTGTGAAAAGTAATAGGCGTTCATCCACACGTAAAGAAAATTTCATTTGCTGAACAAAGAAGGAGTCAGAAGAGGTCAAACAACAATAGCAGTAAGAAGGGTGCAAAGTCAGAATACTTGAATGGCCATAAGCCTTTGGTGACGCCCAAAATAAAGGTCCATTTTTATGGAGATTCGTAAGTCCTCATCTTCGGGTAGCAAACACACTTGCACCAGGTCAGCACTCACACCAGGGGCCACACCAAGAAAGGGCCAAACTTCTCTTGCCTCTTAGTAAGGCAAGCGTACAGTTGCTTAGTAACTTCAGTAACCAATTCTTTCACAACAGCCTCTAACGAACCCTTCAGATGGATCTCAAGAGGAGCAAAACTGGAAGCGGCCATTTGCTGGAAGGCGCGTCCTTGGAAGGGGAATCTAACATCACCACATCTGTGGGGTCTTCTAGCAATTCAACATTTTCATCAGCAACATGGGAAATGAAGTCAATCCCATTAGCCTTTGGATCCGGGAGGGATGGAGTATCAGTAGCAGATAGACCTTTGAGCAAGTCCTTCAAGGATTTCCTTACAAGAAAAGAACGATGTCAAAAAGCAGACCCTTCAAGGATTTCCTTACAAGGAGAGGAAGATATCAAACTACAAAACAGACGCAAAAACAAATTAATGCAACATATCCCACAAACCCTTCAAGCGACCGATTATATGCCCACAGTCAAAACATTCTCCTTTAGCGAGAGCCCGTAAAAGTTCAAGTTTCGTTTCCTCCTCATCTGACAGTTTGATTTTCACATCTCCCTTGAAGGTGTCATCAACCCAAATACGAGGGAGATTACCCCATCCGTTTGGATTAGTCACCATGAAAAAACTTTTGAACTATGATTTCCTAACCTTGGGACACCTAAAAAATAGAGCCCTATTGGCACGATCGGATAGATGCCAGTACTGGCTCTTCTTGCTGAACATGAAGAGATACTAAAAAAGGTTTAAATCCAGCTCAAAGCCAGCATGTTCACATATCACAATGAAGCATGTCAAAAACATCTAACTATTAGGAGTGATTTGACTTATGCATACTCTATACGTCGTAAGGAAAGTCACCACAAAAGGATGTAGAGGAAAGCACAGACCAAATGGCTTGACATCATGTTAGAGCGAACAGACCCCACTAAAGAGACTTTCGAAACTCCCTAACTCACACACCCATTATCATTATCAGCGGGTGTACTGTCCCTCAGGTGAAGGTGGCGTGACGTCATCTGGTCTCGATATGCATGGGACATACTGGAGTGGGAATCATCATGTGCCAGTTCCCCTCTCACCTCCGTAAATTTTTTGATGGTATCTACACCGAAACGACTCACTATAGTAAAAGCCAATATATCAGGCATAAATCAAATACAAGAAAAGCACAAAGATGATAAGAGAACCGCACAGTAGTATCACAAAATAACAATGAAAGGCAAAAATGATAACAAAGTAGCATAGCAAAGCACTCACAAAAACTCATTCATTGACAGCCATGAGCAGATGGAATAATGCTAAAAAATCAAACAGAAGAGAGAGAAAGAGGGTAGGGAGATACCTCTCTCGATGTCATGATGTACTGGCAAAGATGATAGTAAACCATGGCAACGAACAAAAATAACAGCAAAGATCACCAGCGAGAAGCAGATGACGCCACCGGAGAGAAGAACTAGCCTTGGAAGAAAGAAGGGAAGAAGGTGAAAAGAAAGATGAAAGGTTGGTCGAAATTAATAAGCCTAATCATGAGCCCTATTTAATGACGCAAGTCATGACTGGCAGGATTTTGAAAATTATGAAAAAAGGGGAGGTGGCAAATGAAAAGACACGAGTGACAGGGCACAAACATGCGATTAGCGTGAGCCAAAACCTCCCTACAATAATTACATGCCACGCGGCACGAAGAGACAAATTATAGCTACACTTCAATGGGACGCATCAGGTGAACGCATCAATTGGACATTTTGACGGAGAGTTGAACATAAATGATCAACACTTCGAGGGGAACCCTGATACCAGAGAGGGTTCGGCTCAGGGAAACGCAACCTGATGGGCCTATAAAAATTATGAAACCCACATGCCCCCGACTTCTTTTTCTTCGTTCTTCGATTGTACACCTGAACTAGAGGAGGGAGAAAAAAGCCGTTAGAAGATGGCAGTGACAGGAAACAAATGAGGCCAACAATCCAATAGAAAAAAGACACGTTGGCATGACAAAAGGAAGGATCGTACAACCAAATCATCATTGGCACGCCTGCAAAAGATTCCAGGACCACACCTAAGCAACGGCCATGGCATTGCCTAAACCAGTACCTTGCAGGGTCTTCACGCAACAAGGGCGACGTCTCCTGGCACACACGAATTGCACTAGCACAACTAATCCAACCTGTATGAGCATGCATGGCTGGGAGTGAAGGTGCAAGCTACGTGAATAGCACTCCCAGCCAATCATCAAACGACACATGGCATCGGGTAAGAATATATATACCCAATAACAGAGGGAAAGAAGGTAACACACAAAAAAACCCTACTTAAACCCTGAATTTTCCTCAACTTTCTCTCCATCTTCTCTCCCGCTTGACTTGACCGTTGGAGAGGGTTTGCTGGGACCCCGCCCAACAAACTTCTTCACCGACTTCTGTTTTGTAGGTACTCAGCAACCTAGAAATGGACCGGGAGTATCAAGAATATTTACGTAGTTTGGCATGATAGCTTATATTCATAAATACAAAGTACAATTCTATATTTTATTCAGTATTTTTGTATAACTGTGTATTAAATATTATAAAATGATACATATTTATAATCTACGTACAAATAGAACTATAAAAAAAAATACAAGTTTCTTTACTGTACGTAGGAAAAAATGTAAGTCTTTGTAATAGGAAAAAAATCGTTATAATTACGCCAACAATACTTCTATTTATCAATATATTTAGCCCTTTATATTTTTATTTATCAATAGAATTAGCCCTTATTTAACAAGAGGTGTATTCTTATGCTTTTTCTTGTATAGAGTACTTATATATTTGTTTGGTTACATTGCATTTGTATACTTTTATCTATCAATCCTTTTACCTTTTATATTTTTATTTATCCATTTGATGAAAGACAGTCAACAATAGTTAAAGACCTCTAATTTAGTATATATATTTTAAAATTTTATCTATTTTTTATTTGTAATTTTAATTTTTTATCAATTAAATCATTTAAAATTACTAAAATAACTCAATTAAATTTTAAAAGTTAAAAATTAAATATTATCAAATTTTTTCTTTTTATAATCAATATATAATAAATCTTTTATTCTTACTAAATTTATTATATTAAGAATTTATAAAATAATTTTATAATTAAAATATGTATATTTTGGTTATGAAATATTTATATCATAAAAATTGTGGATGCAAAAATTTAATAATAAAAACAGTTGTGCCTTATAACATAATTTGTTAGTTTAATCTCAGAATTTACAAACTAATTTATATACATTAACTTGATAAAAATAAAATTTATTAATTAATATTTTTCTAAATTATTAAAATATGTAAATAATATTTTAATAAAAGTTAAAATAAAATTATTTATACACTTTAATTAGCTAAAAGAATTTATAAATTGTATTTTATCATGTAATTAATTTATAAATTGATAAAATATATTTATAAAGCGTGATAAATTTAAAAAGTTACAATGATTTTGAATTGAAAAAAAAAGTTGTTACTATTATAAAAGAGCGATTTAATTTTGAGCAGAATTAAATGTTTTATAATACTTTAATCATTAGGTCAACAACGTAAGAAAGTTAGGTATTGATGGCTTAGGAAATGGTAAAAAATTTTGTGCTGATGGGTAGGCTTCAAAAGATAAATAAGTGAAGAAGAGACTTGAAAAAAATAAAGAAGAATTGTTGCAGTAGAATTCCAAGGATGCAAAGGGCTACTACATAGCTAATACAATAATTAAATCAACAGTAGGTTTGGTTGGCATCTTGCACAAAAACTTAAAATTGAATGTTAACTTTGGGTATAGTTAAGCGTTTAATTTGACTTTTGGTTGATCACACGTTTGGGTTTGTAACTCATGTTTAAAAGTTATTTTTTTCATTTATATTTATATTTTTATTTAAATTTTAAATATTGTTATCCTATTAAAACAATTAAATCAATTTTTGTTACTTTTTTAAGAAGAATTTTTGCTTCTTTTAAAGGAAAAAATCATTTTTCAAAAAATATTAAAATATGTGATAAAAATTTGAATTTTTTAAATAAAATTTTAAATTAAAATTTTACTGTGAAAAAAAATATATTTAAAAGTCTTTTCTACTTGTGGTTACTCAATCTCTAAAATAATAGCGCAAATTCTTTAAAAAATAATAATGCAAATAAAATATCTGATGCAATATTCATTAAAATTTAAAAATATAAAAAATTGCTTTTGTTTAGAGAAAAAAAATACTTCCTTCAAAGAAAAGATAAAAATACGAAAATACTTCTTTTAAAAAGTAAATCTTAAAAAACTCAACCAAAAGCCCCAGTAAAATGAGAAAAAAGAAATATTTTTTCTGAGGCCGGAAAACATTTATCCAATTCGGAGGGGAAGATATTTTCATATTTAGTTTAACGACCTTTTAAATTTTCTCTTTTCTATTTTATTTTTTATGATAAATTACTATTTATCTCTGTATTTTAATTTAATATATTATTTTATTTTAATATTTATAAATTTATATATTATTTTATTTTTAATAAAAAATTAATAAATATTAACTCTTATAAATATAAAAAGTAAATAAATATTTTTAAATATTAAAAATAAAATAGTGTAATAGACTAAAAGACGTGCAAGCAGTAATTTACCCTTTATTTTAAGACTCAGTCGACACAGAAACCGAGCGGCTATGGGTCTGGCATCAGCCACAGCTGCTTCTTTTTCATTTTCAATAACCCTCGCCTCCACCACCACCTCCGCCACTACCACAAGGCCAAGATTTTCTCTCCACAGCCGCCTTCACTTCTTTTCGACGTCTGCTTCTTCTTTCTGCTTCCTTTTTCTGTGCGTTCATTATCCTTCTCTTTTTGAATTCAATTTTTCAGCTAAATTGCTTCGCCCTCACACAAGCACACGCTTCTCTGCTGGTGGATTTTAAGGGATAGAGAACTGATGGATGGTTTAGAGGCATTGAAAAAATATTGAAAGATAATGACTTGAGCAATGAACTTATGATAGTGTTATGTAAATGATTGAGAAAAGAAATCAGTACTTCTATGAATCCACATGATTTCTATAGATAAAAGACTTTAATTGTGTTTGCACTAAAGAATGACCCGATATATAGAAACACAAAGGTTAATGCACCTCACACCTCTGGTACGATTAATTGCTGTAAAAGAAAAGCTAATCCTTATGGTGTTGCAGTTTACTAGCCGGCTTGATCAACAGTACGCTTATATATAGGAAATTTTGTTATCATGATAGAATTTCTTCGTCATGAGATTAGAGGGATTAGAAAGATAAGCTCTAAACACTTTGCCCTTGGTTTATTTGCTGGAAATTTCATTATTTGCACAAAAAAAAAGTAGCACTAACATTGTAAATCATTGGAAATTGAATGACCATGACCATTCAAATCTAGAGGTACCATATATAGATGATGATGATGAAATGGTGACATAGTATAGGCAGAGGGGCGTACAGATGTGCTGTCTAAGGAAAAGAGGTAGAGAACATTTAATGGCTGAGTGGAGATTATAATTGCTAGCAGCAGATGGAACATCATGTTAAAATCTTAATTAACTGGATGGAACATATTGTTAAAATCTAAGTAATTGGAGAAATGAAGTTATAATAGGTTACGTGAACAATAGAGAAAGATTTGAGTTGGGAATTGGTTGAACTACCAAAATTTTTGGATCAAATTTGATCTCTGTGTCTCTGCTTTTCAATTTTCCATAGGGAAGACTTCATGACATTACGAGATAGGTTTGATTTTTGCCACTAACAAGTAAGAATCGCAAATTCATAAGTTCAGAACCTCTTTTTGCTCCTCAAAAATTCAGTAATAAACGAGTCTTTTTGGGAAATTAATTCAAATAGCATTTCAGTCACCATTGAATTTATGAACTGCAATCGCTGACATTTTCTATTGGTGGTGGAAATTAGCAATTCAGCTGCTAAATATTACAAAGTTGCTGATTTCCTTTATTTAGGGTTTGAAATCACCTTGTAAGGCACTCAAAGCTGCTGGAAGGTGGCTCTGCATTTTAAGCTTGAATTTCAAGACTTATCTCTCCCATTTTTAATGATTGTCTGTTCATGAAAATATGCGTCTGTTATTTTTTGTGCCTGCTACCACCCCTTCTTCACACATTAAGAACTGAACAGAACTCTTTAAGTGAACCACAAACCACATGCAAATTTATTTTAGTAGGACATACAGTTTTGTTATTCCTCATATCAGGATGCACTATAGGGTGCATGAAGCATTTAATGCACTTGATTTCCACCGACTTGGCATTTGCATGATTTTCTGCTATAAAGCTAAAGTTTAACAAACCATGAAAGGGCTAT
The DNA here is from genome assembly GCA_949671775.1 of Mallotus repandus. NCBI lineage: Eukaryota > Viridiplantae > Streptophyta > Magnoliopsida > Malpighiales > Euphorbiaceae > Mallotus > Mallotus repandus. The sequence goes on along the minus strand of CATIWM010421869.1, from coordinate 1,842 downwards.
TTTTACAATCAACTCATTTTATGTCCTATTCAATAGCTTCAATGGGTCCATATTTGATTTTTTTCCCACAGTATGCAATTTTGAAAACTACTTCGATGCACTTATTTTTTAATCCATGCATACCTAAAGATAGTGACAGTACGATTAACAAATTTCCTTATCCTTATGTGGGGAAATAGTATTCTTTCACTGACATGTAGACAGTTGTTTAATGATTATATTTGTTCTGCAATTATTTCTTTGTTTTGGGCTCATTGAAACTTTTCCACTGGCAGTTTTGATGATTTTACTTACTGAACAATATATTTGGGAACTGTTATTCGAGCTTTCTCAAAATGTTGGTAGTTCAATGTTAACATATCTGGAAAGTATGCAAATTTTGACTGTAAAACTTCAGTGCATGTACAGAGAAAATGCAATTTGAGTCCTCAGAGATCATCTACAGAGGGTGTTGCTCGTAAAGTTTCCTGTAACCTGTTGAAAGTTGAAGATGACATAGATAATGAGGCATGCGAGTTAGTTAATGGTGTGGAATTGTCAATAGGTGAAGGTGTTGATACCATCAATGCTTATCTCTTCAAGGCAGTGAAAAATAATAATGGTACTGGCATACTTCTCTTGTCTGATATCTTTGGGTTTGAAGATTCGTCTACAAGAGGCTTTGCAGAGCGTGTTGCTTTCAATGGCTATAAGTATGTTTGCTTAAGTGAATGCTGATCTATATGTCCCTGCCATGCTTCTAACACAATTTTCTTATGCTTTCTTATGCGTGAGAAAAACAATTAGAGCAGTTTTACTTCAGAAATTTTAAAATGTAGGGATAATTTTTTTCATTCACTTCAAGTGTGTAAGATTTCCCTAGAACTAGGAAACTTGATTGGAATGAGCACATTATACAAATTCATATGTACAAGTAAACTGCTGTTTTGGGGGAAGGAGAAAAGAAACACCTGATCACTGGTCTATGCTTCATAGAAATTTGGCAGAACAGAAAAGAAAATGAAGAGAATTTGCAATTGAAATGAGGGAGGGGAAACCAGTGTTTTGTTCTTTTTTCTTAAACATATTAGTGTTACCTTACTACCGATGCCTGTCATAATTTTTTAGTCTTTTACAGCTTCCTCTTGAACCCTCTATAACTTTCTGTGTGTGATGAATTAAACTGCAGTGTTGTAGTTCCTGACTTATTTCGTGGAGATCCATGGACGAAAGATCAGCCAAAGACTGCGCTTGAACAGTGGACTGCAAAACAGGAACCGCAGAGAGTTGCAAAGGACATTGCAACAACAGCAAAATGGATGGCAGAGGAATTTTTAGCTGCAGGAATTTCGAAGAAGCTTGGTGTAATTGGATTTTGCTTTGAAGGAGGCAGAGTAATAGAGGTGCTATCAAGAGATCAAGATGGCTGTTTTGGCATTGGGCTTTCTTTTTATGGTACGAGGATGGATCCATCTGTAGCTTCTGGTGTAAAGGTGCCAGTATTGTTTATTTCAGGGGATAATGATCCGCTTTGTTCAGTTAATGTCTTGAAAGACAGAGAAGAACATTGGTGAGGGGTCAAGGGTAGTTATATTCCAGGGAAAAGGCCATGGCTTTGCGCACCGTCCCAATTCCCCTGAAGAAGATAGAGATGCAGAGCAGGCTTTTGTAATTATGAGAAATTGGCTATATGATGGTTTGGTCTTAGAGGACTAAATGCAAGCTCATTATTTAAAGTTCTTATGGGGTGAAATTTTTAGTTGCTTCTGAGTATTTCATTCGGCAGGCTGCTGTTTTAATGAAAAGCTGATTCGACAGAGTCATGTCCAAACTTCAGTTTGTTCAGCATCTTATGAAGTATTG
>CATIWM010421742.1:0-24125 GCA_949671775.1 Mallotus repandus | reverse complement strand
CCTTGTAATTTTCATAGGATGTTTTTAGAATTTTGTTGAATATTTTTACACTATGTTAGGCTAAATTTATGTTGGTTAGGGGTTGGTGATTTAACATGAATTAGTTTTCCTTATGTAATGAATTATTAGTTATTGCAAATTGTATTTATTGTACTTATTATATCACCATTAGCATAATTAAAATTAGGGTTTGAAGTTGAAAAATCAAAACCTAAGTGAATCTATAAATATAGATTTAAATTGCTTATAGGTAAAGATATCATAAGTGAGTTAAATTCCAATCAAGAGTGGGTGAATGAATTCATAATTTGACTTGGGGAATTGAGTTCACAATGAGAGTTGGAATTTAATGTTCTTACTTGAGAGTTCTGAATTGAATTTGGTTAATACTTGAGAAAAATTAATCAATAATTTAGAATTACCTTGGATTTGCTAGACTAATAAGTTCATTAATCAAGGTTAACTAAGGACTGTGAAGAAATTCAATTCCTAATCATTATAATCATCAATTGTTTATTCCTTCATTTTAGAATTTTTTTTATTTTATGGAATTTATTTATTTGTGATTAATTTTTCTTTCACAAATTTCATACTTGACGGCCTTAGACAATAGAAAATTAGGTTAATAGATTATTAGAAAGAGTCCATGTGGGATGATATTTTTATACTACTTGGCGATACTGTACGTTTGCGATTTTGATGCCATACTTGGGTTGTAGGTACATCATTGGAAATCCATGTTGATGATCTTACATCTATTGGTATGGATTGAGATATTTGTGGAGGAGGTGAAATAAGTTTTTTGATACAAGAAAATTCAAGCAAAGATGAAGATTGTTAAATATGTGTGTACATTTTTGGCTTATAACATTATTATTTCAAGTCCAAAGGCTTTTATGATATACTTGGTGGTCAAGTAAAGAAAAAGAAAATCATTTAAAAATTAAACTATTACTTTGTTTGTTTGAAGGAATCTTTAATCAAGTAGAATAGTTATAAATAGGGTATAGTTATATGTATGGGGCGTGCAGAAAAGCATTAAGACAAAGCTATCATAATATTTTAGATATAAATTTTTGGGATTATGTTATTGATATGTCGTGAAAGAGACATGTTAATCTCTTTAACAGAAAAATTATTAGATGATCTTATTTGAGTGTTTGAGTTTAAGAATTGAGTGTTAATCTCTATATTATTTTCTTGTATTGTTAATTTCGTATAATAAATTTGCATCTTCTTCATCTATAAAGGCAAACTTTCGCCAAACCAAGTTAAATTGATATATTTTGTTTATATTCTTTATTGTATTTATTTACTATTTCAAATAATTTCTAATCTTCGTCCGATTCTACAAGGCTAAATTTTCTAACAATAAAGCTTCCAAAAGGACCTGACATCTAATTTATTTTCACAGTCCACTCTCTGTGAGTCATGAATTGCGACAAATTATCATAATGCCTCTTTTCATTTTTTTTAAATTTTATTTTTTAAAAAAATTAATTAATTTTTTTTGGAATCTAAAATTTAAATTGCACACGAGTGAACCCGTTGTGTAAAAATTTAAACACTCGTAATTTATAAATTATTTTTTTAATTTAAAATCTAAATTGTACATAAATAAACTCGTCGTGCAAGGATTTAAACATTTGTGATCTGTAATTTTTTTTTAAATCTAAAACTTAATTGCACACGAGTGAATCCGTCGTGTAAGAATTTAAATACTTGTAACTTGTAAAAAAAATTTTAATAATTAAATAAAAAAATAAAACAAAGAAGGCAATTTAATAAATGTGTCGCTAATACACATATCTTTTTCCTTCTCTCGATCACATTTCTCTTGCTTTATTTCTAAGAAAGTTACTTATCTTTTTTTTTTTTCACCTGAAGGTTTCTACCACTGCAGCACACTATTGAGTGACAATAATTTAGTCCAATAAAGTCTAACAGGGTTGAATCCTGTATTATAAGTAACATTAGCAATTGATTTTGAACAGAATATTAGTCAATAAAACTTTCAAGCATAATAACTACATGAATTTGTACAGTACTTGCATCCAAAATCTCTTGTATATACCTATCTTGCATATCTCAACCCCTTTCTTGGTTCTTTTTTTCAATAAATTTGTCTTGAATAGCTTGTCACCTGAAAGCTCATAATCTCAGTTCGCAATTGAGGCTTGGCCGTGATTAAGTCACAAGAAATAGTTGAAGAGAGAGAAGGGCATTCAGGAAAAAGTTTTATGTAATGTTCTTCTAACATGCCGTCTTGTGATTGAGTGAAATCATTTTTAGCTGTACCCATTAGTTTCGGCTCGGTGACGCTAGAATCATCTCCAACCTATTGGAGTTAAAAAAAAAAAAAAGTTTTTTTTGCATGCGGATGTAACTTTTCAATCTCATCACTCGCATAAAGTTTCACCTGTGCTCGCCTACTCAAAACTCACAGGGTCCACTGCCATCATTAAATAAAAAACAACCTTTTGCCAGGGGCACCATCTTCTATAACTCAATTACAAGCAACGCAAAGTTAATTACTTTCGGTTCATTAGTCAACACCTTGATCATTGGAACATGCTGATCACGATTATGACAAAAACCAATTTTTTTCTAGTCCGATGATTGTCTTGCTAAAATAATATGAAGCCAAAAATGACGCGGCACTTGATGTAACAAGATGTGCGCCGCCCAGATCTTATACTATAATTGTTTTACGTGTTCGGCAACCAGAGAACTGACCACTGACCAGTGGGTGAATTTGACACAACCCTACCAGTCTTCCCAACCAACTTCCGACTCGTTCATCATCATGATCTCTCCTCCACCCACTAAACGACGCCGTTTGCTCGCCACTGTCCATCCCCAAATCTGTCTCCACATCCCATCACAAACCTTATCTATTACTTATTTAGGCAATTAACACAAGTATTATTATATGGATAATGATTTATGTTATTAACAGCACATAAATATTACGTTGATAGGGAAAAAAAGTTTTATGCCATTAATTTTTAATTAATTAATCCTCTATAAATTAAATTTTTTTTATCTTTTAGTACTATTTACAATACTATTCATTGTCCCTATTATACATCCTATCATCACGTATTTGATTATGGCTGTTAAGGACTGTACCTACTAGCCAGACTTTATTATTGATCATTTTTTTTCACTTCCTTATGTGTCTTTGAGGGTCATCTCTCTTCGAAGAGATTCATGGCAGCAAAGATTGGATCTTTGAGACATAGTTTTGCAGAGAGGAGCAAGGAAAAGTTACTTTCAAGAAAAGGGTACTCAGATTTTGGTCTAAACAGCTCAGATGGCGGCACCAGCGAAGAAGAAGCAATCAGATGCGGATGCTTTCGTTCAGTTTGTGGTAAGATCAACAGCTTTTGGAATGGTATACAAGATGCTATCATTGAGTTATATAATATGGGCCGTGCGGATCCAAGAAAAGTCTTCTTCGCACTCAAAATGGGACTATCTCTTGCTCTTATTTCTTTGGTTATTTTCTTTAAAGAACCTTTAAAGAACGTGAACCAGTACTCGATTTGGGCTATTCTAACTGTGGTGGTCGTTTTTGAATTCAGTGTAGGTGTGTGTTGCTGTACTATATATATATATCTCGTTTTGATTTTTAATAATATTGAAAACGACAAACTAGCTTCATGAAACAAAATTGTCGTTTTTTCTTTGCCAGGTGCAACACTGAACAAAGGATTCAATCGTGCTCTGGGGACACTTTCTGCTGGCGGCCTTGCCCTTGGCATTGCAGAGCTGTCTGTATTCATGGGAAATTTTGCTGAAGTTTTTATTATTATAAATATTTTTATAGCAGGTGAACTGATAATAGCTTGTATTGGATCATAAAAGTACATTTAATATATGAATTATTGATCTGCATTTTTTTTTTGTGGTAATCAGGATCTTCTGCAAGTTACATAAAGCTGTATCCTTCCATGAAGTCCTATGAATATGGATTTCGAGTTTTCTTGCTGACTTTCTGTATAGTTATGGTGTCTGGAAGCACATCAACATTTGTCGCAACGGCTTTCTATAGGTTGTTGCTTATTGCAGTTGGTGCTGGAATAGGCTTGATTGTAAATATTTGTATATTCCCAATATGGTCTGGGGAGGATCTGCATAAATTAGTGGTGAAAAATTTCAAGGGTGTTGCTGCTTCATTGGAAGGTTGGTGATCATTGCCTTTGATCTACTTCTCTTCTTATGGATTTTTGTCAGAATAAGACTGCATGTTAAGCCAACTGTTTGGTCTAAATTTTGATTTTGTTTAAGGATGTGTCAATGGGTACATGCAATGCGTCGAATACGAGAGAATCCCTTCAAAAATTCTGACATACCAAGCTTCTGATGACCCATTATACAGTGGCTACAGATCAGCTGTACAGTCTAGCAGCCAAGAGGAATCTCTGGTATATTTAGAGCAGAGTTTATGCAGAGCTGTTGTTTCAAGAGAATGAAAATGTTGAGATTTAACTTCATTTTATTCTTGCAGTTAGACTTTGCAATATGGGAGCCACCTCATGGTCCTTATAAATCTTTCAATTATCCTTGGAAAAATTATGTAAAAATAAGTGGAGCACTGAGGCATTGTGCATTTATGGTCATGGCAATGCATGGATGCATCCTTTCAGAAATTCAGGTAAAGTCATAGATTCAAAACTTGCTTTGTCAATTTATCCTATTTGAAGTACTGGAAAATGTCACAATGTTGATGCCATTCATGAAACGCCAAGCAGGACCATAGCAATGTTCCTCTATACCTCTGCTGCTACACGTCTGAGCTCTAGTTAGATGATTTTTGTCTTTGTTCACATCGAAAAATTTTGGGTCATCACTATTTTTCTCATGGGCATCGATCAACACAATTCATGGAATGTTTGTTTTAAAGCTATTTATTTGTTCAATGCATTAAATTTTGTAACCTTGTCTTGATAGGCACCAGCAGAGAAGAGACAAGTCTTTAGCAGTGAGCTACAGAGAGTTGGAAATGAAGGGGCTAAAGTATTACGGGAGCTTGGAAACAAAGTTGAAAAGATGGAGAAGTTAATTCCAGGAGACGACATTCTGTTAGAAGTGCATGAAGCTGCAGAAGCATTGCAAATGAAAATAGACCAAAAATCTTACATTCTGGTCAATTCAGATAGCTGGGCACAGCCAAAAGAATTCGAAGACCCTGTCGATGCTAGTGAGCTCAAGGACAATGAAAATAAAGTAATTAACTCCATTAGTGAAACATGGGAAAGCCAGAATCCAACTATGAGCACAAATGCTCTTTCAATGCCAGCAGAATGGATACAATCAGAGAGTACATTGAAGAGAACATGGCCTTCATTTATAGCTAGTTCCACGCTCATTGGGCAAGAATCAAGAGTATATGAGAGTGCAAGTTCCCTCTCTTTAGCAACATTTGCATCATTGTTGATAGAGTTTGTTGCAAGACTTCAGAACCTTGTCGATGCATTTCAAGAACTTAGTGAGCTAGCAAAATTCAAGGACCCTACTGATCTATCAAAGGAAAAATTGAAGGTTGGATTTTGGACAAGATTGACAAGATGTTTTCGGTTCAAGCAGTAAAGGGTACAAACTGATTTGGTGGAAGACATACATATACATATACAAGTATATATACATATAGTAGCTCAGTGATTTTAATTTGAGCATTTTATATCATATTGTGCTTGATTTAAAAGAAAATGATTACCCTAATCCATGAAAAAAAAAAATTAAAGTTCAATTTTTATTTATTAGTATTTTCTAAATATGATTGAGGGCCTAATCAATGGGGTTTTACTAGCATTGTTATTACCATCATTTGTTGCTGATTTTGTCCTTTTTATTTTGTCATTTTGCCCTCCCGAGCCAAAATCATAAATTTACCCTTAAAAATCTTTGGCTTAATAATTTTATACACGAAAGTTTTAATGGTCAATGAGAAAAATTTACTGTAATTTTATCTCATCATGTCTTGAAAATTTATAATAAATTTGTTTTAAAATAAAAAATAAGAATACTTTAGCACATATGGACATGTATTTTAGTATTGGAGATGGCTCTGACAAACACTCCTTTGAATATATTGTACATGCTTCATACGATTATAATAATAACAAAATAAACTATTTGTAAAAATTATTAATTTAAACAAAAAAAATTATTACAAATTTTATATTTAATGATAAAATTATTAGTATTTTACTATTTATATGCCAAAGTAGTTATTAGAGAAATTTTTTAATTTTGTTTTGTTTTCAATTATAATCCATGCATAGATACTTCAATTGGTAGACGTCTCCCTGTATCCATATTTTTACTTTTTTTCTGTCCATATTATTTATACACTTCAATTTAGAAGAAAATATTTCAATTAAAAATTATTTCCTGTTACCACAAAAAAAAGAGATAAGAGGACCAGTAAAATTGTCTTCTAAATCTTAAAAAATCGTCCCCAATTGTTTTGGAGACAATTTAAGTTGTTCCCACATGTAGTCCCTATTACCTCCGTCACCAATTCTTTAGAGGACGAAATGCCGTCCCCATTACAAGGGACGACAGTCGTCCCTATCTTGGAAGATGATTGTCGTCCACATAAGAAAGGACAATTGTCATCCCCAAGATGCTAGGGGATGACATTTTATTCCCTTCAAATAGGGACGACATTTGTCCCCATATGTAGGGACAACTGTCGTTCCTAATATGCTTGGGGACAAAATATAGCTCCTTCACAATGGGGACGACTGTCGTCCCAATAAGTAAGAAAAATGTTGTCCCCAATATGCATAGGGACCACTATATACTAAAAAATTTTTTTGCTAAAATTAAAAATAATTGCATTAATATAAATCAAGAAAGTTACATTGTTTAACAAGTCTCAGTACATAATATACAATATACAAATAACTACTACAAGAGTATCCAATTCCAATCAAATAATAATACAAAATGCCAAACTCAAACCAAAAGTGTTTTAATTATTTCCAAAAAAGAATACAAAGTTGCAACGTTTATGTCCATGTTTGTTGGTGTACTTCACTTAAACTTGGTTGCACCTGCAAATATAATACCAAATTTCAAAATCAAACTCCCCAACAAGAGATGAAAGCATATATATACATGTAATTATTTTCAAGGTTGTAATTTAAAAATGGGCGCCCTAAAAATTATTTACCAGATTTCATGCCCTGATATTTGATATGGAAATCGAGCTATGTCTTATTGAAATGCATTAAAATTGAGCAACATAAACTGTCAATATTATTCAACAAAATTACCTCTTCAGCCATATTATTCAAAGATTTTGTGTACAGCTTCATGAGTCTCTCATTTTCTGCAATGTGATTAAGAAAAAGGGGAACAAAGTAATGAACCCACATAATGATTCAGAAGTTCCATTGTCAAACAAGTGAATTCACTTGCAATTTTGGTTCCAAACACAAGAATTTGACTATATAGAATTGAATTGCATTTTTGCATTGTACATTATTAACCAAGTTGTAAACTAAAAAAAAAAAACTTGCTTCAGATTCAAGCAATTCACTTCAAGAGCTTCTTGTTTCTTGATTTCTCCATATTATTTAAAGACACTAAGCTAAGAACCCTCAAGCTAGTTAATCTTGACAATGTGGTAATAAGAGAGTCAATTGAGAAACTCTGAGATAAAGTCTGACTAGGAATTGGAAATCCATTGCACTCACTAACCTTGACGATCTTATCTCCCATAATTTTGAGCTCAATAATAACATTGTCTTTGCAGATGATGCTTACATGAGAAGTTGAAGATAGGCTGCAAAGGTATGTTAGACATCTAAGTTAATACCATGCTTGATTCAAACAATTAAAATGGTTTTTCCATATATATATATATATATATATATAACATGGAAATATTTCCAATTATGGTGCCTAAAAGAACAAAAAACAAAATAAATAACAAAACAAAACATAGAAATACACTATCAAAGATTTCCAAAAACCTAAGGTTATTCATTAGCGCAAGTACGAAGTAACAAATTTCAAATAATTTCATACCTGCAAACTAGCAACACTCTCATCTGCTTCCCCTGGCCTTGAGACATCAAGTCCCCTGATATTAAGTATTCAGTTGCTCATCATGTGCAAAATCAATGAAACTTGCATACAAGTGACAAATCGGGACTGCTTACCTTGATCATGGTATTTGGTTAGTTGGTTGAGGAACAACGAGGTGATTATGCTACATAATTGATTAAAGAATCAATCTAATAAGGACACAAAAGAGAAAATAATAATAAGAAATCCAACAGATTGAGCTATTGTTCAATTGTGATGCTTAAGTAGTTAGGAATCCTTACTAGTTTACAATCAATATTTAAAAAGCTCACAGCTTTAGCTATCTGGTGCAGCCCCCAAGCATAAAACTCATCCCTGCCAATGAAATATTTATGTAACATCAAAATTTTATGTAATGAAACCCATAAACTAGAGAGAGAGAGAGATTGAACTAAACATCTAAACCTCAATTCATTTAAACAAGTGTTGTAGTCAAGGCTTATATGAGTTCTGTTACAAGATTTTGACAACTGCATGTGATATGCATTTCTACTTTTTCATGAATATTCATATATATAAAACCAATGCATATACATAAAGCAAGTAATGGTAAGAGCAATTTGTTTAAATCTATTTAGAAGATATGTGCCAAGGCTATACCTATATGAGAGAGCAATGCAAGCCAATGAACAAATTATAAATGAAATAACCTTGAATATTGACCTATATATAAACAGATCGTACAATACACTCAAATACAAGAATTTGAATCAAGGAGAATTCAAAAAGGTCAAAGTAAAATGTATAAAGAAAGAAAAAGGGAGAAAAAAAAAAGATACGCATTTTATTGGAGCCAATTTTAAAAGGTTGTTGCTTTTCCTCTTTCAAATCTCTTATTGTTGTAAAGTTTTAACAAACCTCTAATAAGTACTTTAAACAACTAAATGTAAATGATAGAATATGGCAGGAAATTTCTACAAGCAGCCAAAAAAGATTGGATATGAGACCATCAGAAATCAAAGCAGAATTCCCTACTGGAGAATGCAAGAAATTGTTTCCAATGGCATGGATTACAAGTAAAATTAGCGAAACTAAAGCAACAATGAAAAAGAAAAGAAAAGGAAGAAGTTACTATTGGTAATTGAAAAGAAACAGAAAGCTTACAGTTCGAAGACGCTTGACACCGTCGCGACCAACTGCTAGATGTCCATCATGAGGACTACTTCCAGAAAGAGAAAGTATAGAGACAGGAGATCCATCATCCTGCTAAAAGAAACAATAGGAATAAGTAGGGACATATTGGCATATTCATAAACAGGGACATGAAAGGCATGAGGAGAGCAGAAGAAAATGAATTGTAAGAAGAGCAACAGTAACAATACACTCAAAGAACTGTATATTGATTGCGAAGAAGAATAGAAGTGGAAATTGAATTGAAATAAAAGGAAAGGAAAGGAAAGGATGGTACTTTAGAGGTGCCACGATGGTGAGACCAGGAGCCCCAGGCAGAAGGGTAAGGGTCGCCGATGTTCTAAGGGAGATATTTAAGTCCTGTGCCAGATCCACCCACTACTCCTTTTAAGAATTTTAGCATCTTTCTAGTGACTTATGTATGAATCGCAATGCCAACGGAGGAGAGAGCGAAGGCAAGAAAGCTGTAACCGTCATTTGAGTAGCAGCGGTCACCGGGGAAGGAGAGTTCTGAAGTTGCTATCAGAGGAGAAATCGCCAAAGAGGATATGAGTAGGGTTTAAATATTATGAATATTAAAAATATAAAATTAGAGTAAAAATGATAATTTTTTTTGAAGAATGAATAGGTTTTTATACTGACAAAAAAAAGTTTTTATGAAGCAAAAAGTAGGTTTATTTATTTTTTAAATATTATGAGTATTAAAAATATAAAATTAAATTAAAAATGATAATTTTTATAAATAATAATAAATAATATTTAAAAATTTTTATTTTTAATTATAAATAAAAATAACATAATTGATTAAAATTTAAATTTTTAGAGAAAATTTTATAAATTATCATAAAAGTTTGATTTCAGAGACATTTTTATTGCATTATGAAATAAATTTTCTCTAATTCCACATATTTTAATAACTTTTTAAAAAAAAAAGTCAGTAAAATTTAATTTTAGAGACTTTTTTAAAAACATCATAAAATAATAGCGATATTAATAAAATATTGTGAGTACTTTTAGAGATCAAGATAACAATGGAGGAATCACGATATCGCGAGTTTTGCTAGAGACATAAACTTAAACCACTAACTGAAGCTGCAATAGCAAAAGTAGAGATGGAGTTGATGGACGGATTACCATCGCTGGAGTCAGAATTAAAGAGTGGTGGCTAGTGAAGTTGGACCTCATGGTATGATGTAGCATTGTAGAAGGTAGTGGTGTCCATTTTTTGAGAGATTTGAGAGAAAGAGGTGATAGGAGGAGTGAGTCGAGGAGAGAATGGGAGTTAGGAGGGAATTTTACCGAAAGGAGAGGTATACTTTTCTTAACCAAGAGCAAAAGAGGGGATAGTGACACTTCAGTTTTTTTTAATGTTAATTCTCACTAAGATAAGTCCTTTAGCAATTTAATTAGTAAGCAAGTTTGCCCCCAAAGCCAAAATTATTTTTTCTAATAAAAAAACAGTCCCCTATTGAAAAAAAAAAGGAGACGGTTATTTATTTAGTCCTATATTTGCTTAGTTGAGTTGTTAGGGGACTATTAATTTTAGTTTGTCCCCTATAATTGTCCCATAATCGCTCTTTTTTTGTAGTGTGCGTTTGTATTTCTATTTTCTATGTCTATGCAACCAGCTAATGATATAGGTATTATTGCCAGGGGTGAGCACGACTCGGTTCGCTGTTGAAGGGTTAAAAAATAATCGATTTTTTTAAAGCCTTTTGTGGTGTCGAATTGAGCCGAAATAAAGGAAAGAAAGAACAGTTCAGTGAACAGAATTGTTCGGTTTAAACGATTCGGTTGCTCAATTTGGGTTCAGTTAGGCTCAAATATGGGCTTGGACAGAAAATAATAAAAATCAAAGAAAAATATCCAAATTTTTACTAATTTGGGAAAAACTCAATATCTGTTACATAATTACAAAAAATAGGGTCAAGCCCAAATTGTGTAACCCAATTAAATAATTACAAAATATGTAAAGTCCATTAATGATCTAACATATTTTAATTACACGAGGCTATTTTCTATCTAACTTTGTATACAAAAGTTAAATTAGATACAAAAAATGCTTCCACAAATGACTTCAACAAATATTTTGAAGCCAAAATATAATGCTTCCACCAAAATTATATGCAAAAGGACTGCATATCAAGCAAAAAATATATATGATTGCAGACCAAAAAGCTCGTTCACCCAAATGCTTCTAATTCCTGCATTTTAACATAAATCAACGACACAAAATCATCCAATGCAGAACAACTGAGAAGGCAAATTAATTTCACAAGGAAAAGTTTTCAACCGTTAAAAGTTTTCAAGTAAAGTCCAAATGGTGCTAGAATTTCTGGCAACAAAAGAGATGTCACCTAAGAAAAATCAGCAAACACATTGAAACAATCTATAAAAAAATTGTGGTGGAAGCTTCATCATGGCCCAGCAAGGCAACAATAATAATAGAAATCAACTAGGCAAAAATAGAAGCAGAAATAGGAAAGAAAGAAATGAAATGCAAAGTGACCTGGGCTATGACTGTATGAGACAGAAATGAAATGCAAAATGGGCTCAGATAGGTTGTGGTATAATTCATTGTAAAACTGTGACCTTGTAATTCTGGCAACAAAATAAATGCTACCAGGAAATTAAAGCAAGCGCGTTTACTTCTCAACTTCTAGGTGAAAGCATCATCATAGCCCCAAGACAATGAACACTGGCAACTGAGCCTCAGTCACCTCAGTGAAGTTGTTCAATAAGGTTAAACTCATGCAACAACACTAGCAACTTAGGGTTAGCCACTCTAGTGTTACAATTCAATAAGTTTAAACTCATCAAGCAATAACACTGGCAACTTAAGGTCGAGCCACTTCAGTGATCATGCAAATAGCACACAGAACAGATCATAAGCAGAGTAATTAATTAGTTGTAAATAGCAGACATATCATAAGTAAAGTAATTAATCAGTTGCAGACAACGGTTAAAGTCCAAATAAATGCCAATTAAATTTTACTGAAATTTCTGCAGTTAATTGGCACTTGATTATCCCATTGATGGGGCCATGCCAATTGGAGGTAACTCTGAGAATCACAAAACACAAAATAAGAGTTTGCATTTAAAGAAGAAAGCTTAGATAGAAGCAGAATTAAGGAAATAAGATACATGAAATAATTCAAAATAATTTGCAGTAATTACCTTTCTCAAACTTCTCAATTTCCTCTAAGGACTTTTCAATTGAGACTGGAGTTTTTAACATTCTCATCCAGTCTTGAGAACATATTAAAGCTTCCACTGCTTTGGGTGTCAAAGAAGATCTAAAGCAGTCAAGCACCCTCCCTCATGTGCTAAAAGCATATTTAGATGCAACTATGGATATTGGCACAGCTAACACATCTCGTGCTAGAGTAGATAGAATAAGAAATCTCTTAGAATTGAGCTTCCACCATTTGAGAATGTCAAATGAGCCATCCTCCTCAATGACAGACTTAGAAAGATAGATATACAACTCAGTTTTCTTGCTCCAACCGATTCCAAGTGCCATCTTATGCATCTTAAATCTAGCTTTTAGCAAGGAAGATGAGTTCCCAGATTCAGCAGAAGCAGTTCCACAGGCATCAATTGGCTATCTAGATAGTGATGAAGATTGAAAAGGAGGCTTGCAAGAAGCAGAATAATCATCAAATAATTCAGACAAGGCAAGTTTAACATTAGAGCAAAGGCTTCCACCCACAGAATCCCCATAAATATGATTCAGTGAATACTCTAAGAATTCCAACTTGTATTGAGGATTAAGCACATTTGCAATGAAAATCAACAAATTCATCTTTTGAGGATCCCCTAGTACTTGTCAAATTTGCCTTTCACGGCAAAATGCCATTAATCTTTTACTAGCATCAGGAGAACTTTGCAACTCATGTAAAACACTGAATAGATCAGAAATTTCATGGAAAAAAGAGTTTGCAGTAACATACTGAGAATTAGAGATTCTCAGTGTCATCTTATAAAATTTTTGCAAAAAATCAACAAGTTGCTTGACATGCAAACAATCCATAAAATCTAGTACGTCGTCCCCTAAGTCAGCTCTAAATGCATGCTCACATTCCTCATATTTTTGAAAGACTTTGTCAAATAAGCAACCAGTTTTTAACATGTCATAGGTTAAATTCCACATAGTGGGCACATCTAGAGACAATGAGTATTTTGATTCACAACCAATTAAGTCAGCTACTTCCTTAAATTTGTGCAACCTAGCAGGTGAATTCCTAATGTATCTCACAAATTCTCTAACCCTTTTAACAGAATTGCCAGCTTCTTTCAACCCCTCAGTGACAACTAAATTAAGGATGTGTACAATGCATCTCATATGGACATATTTTATTTTGACAGCAGATGTGCCCCAAGACATTAATTTTTTCTTAAGAAAACCAAGTGCAGTGTCATTTGAAGATGCATTGTCTACTGTCAATGTGAAAATATTTTTGACACCCTAATCTAGATACAGTTTTTTAAACTTTTTGCAATATACTCACCCCTATGTGATGTAACAATGACAAATGAAATAAACTTTTTGTTCAACTTCCACTCTGAATCAATGTAATGAGCAGTTATGCGCATTTAGTTTATGCGTTGAATTGAAGTCCAAGAGTTAGTTATGAGGCTGACTCTTTGACTTTGGCAGTGATGCATGAAAACATTTTTCAATTTAAGCTTTGCTTCCACATATGCATTATAACAGTCTCGACTGACTGTCCATATACTAGGTATCTTGAACCTAAGATATGCAACATATAGGAAATTCTTAAATCCCTCTCCCTCAACAAATTTAAATGGGAGCTCATCAACAATAAGCATGTGGGACAATACAATCCTAATAGCTTCCTGATTGTAATTCCAAGTCCCTATTACACCTACACTGTTAGAACTATGCACATCAGGTTGAAGAGTTAAAAGACCCTGTCTACTAGACTTAGGGTTAGGGTTTTTCCTACATGCAAGGATATGATTTCTACAAGATGATGGACCATTAATTTTAGGATCCGCATTTACGATTTTAGCACAATAAACACATTTTGCTTTTACCAACTTCCCTTTCTCAATGATTTTATCGAATTGCTCCCACACCTTGCTTCTACTGTCCATGTCCTTTCTATTTTTTTTATTTTTAGCAACATCTGGTTGCTTGGGGGCTTCTACCTCTGCAGGAGTCTGAGCACCACCAGTAGCAGGTTCACTGCCACTAGCAGCTCCTGCTTCAGTTTCCATCTTCATAATATACATGCAATCAAAACATAAGAACATGAAATAATGCAGAACCAAATAAGAGAACAACAAATAATCATATAATGATTCAATAAAAGGAAACATTAATTTTGGACTTCAATGAAAGCAAGCACTCAAATGATTCAATAAAAATAATTTTTACAAACAATTAGTTCAAAAAAAATAATCAAATAGAAAGCATAAACTATAATTTCAATTAAAGAAATTTTTTACTAAATTTTAAATAAAATTATTTACACATAAAGTATAAATTATATTTTCAAAAAAAAAGCAACAAAATAAAATTATTAAAAAATTAAGTTTTTCCAACAATTATTTCAATAAAATAATCAAACAAAAAGCAAAAATTATAATTTCAATTAAAGAAATTTTGTACTAATTTTTGAATAAAATTATTTACATAGATAGTACAAATTATATTTAAAAAAAAGAAAATTAATAAAATTTAAAAAATAACTACACTGAAAGTAAACATTAATAAATTAATTTTCAACAGGAAATTTAAACACTTAGACGTAGACAACAGAGAAATAATTTTACCTTTATAATGATGAGTGTTTATATTTTTTCTGACTCAATTATTGTTCAACTTAAGCAACTTCCACGTACAAGATCAACCGATGGTCAGATCTACAAGTTTAGGGCTTCCACCATTAAGATTGATAAAAGAGATCGATAAAATTCTTTGGAGATCCAACCAAAAGATTCATTAGTATATGTATAACATGCATTTCTCAATGATTTTATCGAATTGCTTCCACACCTTGCTTCTACTGTCCATGTCCTTTCTATTTTTTCATTTTTAGCAACATCTGGTTGCTTGGGGGCTTCCACCTCTGTAGGAGTCTGAGCACCACCAATAGCAGGTTCACTGCCACTGGCAGCTCCTGCTTCAGTTTCCATCTTTATAATATACATGCAATCAAAACATAAGAACATGAAATAATGTAGAACCAAATAAGAGAACAACAAATAATCATATAATGATTCAATAGAAGGAAACAGTAATTTTGGACTTCAATGAAAGCAAGCACTCAAATGATTCAATAAAAATAATTTTTACAAACAATTAGTTCAAAAAAATAATCAAATAGAAAGCATAAATTATAATTTCAATTAAAGAAATTTTTTACTAAATTTTAAATAAAATTATTTACACAGAAAGTATAAATTATATTTTCAAAAAAAAAGCAACAAAATAAAATTATTAAAAAATTAAGTTTTACCAACAATTATTTCAATAAAATAATCAAACAAAAAGCAAAAATTATAATTTCAATTAAAGAAATTTTGTACTAAATTTTGAATAAAATTATTTACACAGATAGTACAAATTATATTTAAAAAAAAAGCAAATTAATAAAATTTAAAAAATAACTACACTAAAAGTAAACATTAATAAATTAATTTTCAACAGGAAATTTAAACACTTAGACGTAGACAACAGAGAAATAATTTTACCTTTATAATGATGAGTGTTTATATTTTTCTTACTCGATTATTGTTCAACTTAAGCAACTTCCACGTACAAGATCAACCGATGGTCAAATCTACAAGTTTAGGGCTTCCACCTTTAAGATCAATAAAAGAGATCGACAAAATTCTTTGGAGATCCAACCAAAAGATTCATCAGTATATGTATAACATGCAACAAATAAACGAACAAACACCTTTAGATCTAATAAATTAAGTCCGAAAAATAACCCAAAATTATAAAAACCTTTAGATTGGTTTAAAGCGTTACCATATCTAGTAGATCCGCCTACAAAAGGTCATTGCATATCGATTTCATCACTGTCAATGTTTGGTTTTGAACTTTGACAATAAAAAAAACAATAACAACGCAAATCTAATTTATTTTTTTGAAGAGAACAAACATCGAGCTAGAGAGATTGCAAGAAAACAATGAGACATGTTGATTATAGAGTAATCGTTTTACAGAACAAAATAAATGTTATAGAGATGATTGTGCACGGAAGATAACACAAACAGCGAAAAGGTTCATTCTAGAGAAAGAGAAGAGGCAAAAGCTAGACTGGAGAACAAAGATAAACGCCGATGAGTTTTCTGGATTAGGGTTACAAAGAGTCTAGGGTTAGAAGAGACGAGAGGATTGGAAAGTTCGAGAGACGGAGAGAGATAGAGGGGCGAAAAAAATGATTAAATGAGGGAAATAAGATGTATTTATAGGGGAAATATTTTTTAGGGTTAGGGTAAGGTATAAACGACGTCGTTTTATATCTGCTGTAACTAAACTTTAGTTTTCAGCTCAGTTTGGTTAATTTTAAACATGAATTGAGCCGAGAACAGATAATCCGTCTTCTGTTATATACTGAACCAAACAGTCACTTATCTAATATTGATTACCGAACCGACTTATAATCGAACTATACTCTTAATTGAATGCCTTGATCCCGTGAGAAAATATTTTACCATATGCTTTAAGCGAGCTAGACATTTCTTTGTTCTTAATATTGTTGTCTTGTTTGTTTGCTTTTTCTCTATCACATAAAAAATTATATAATGATTATGTTGTTGTTGTTGGTTGCTTACTTTTTCTCTATGTTTTATTGTCTATAAAAGAAATAAATAAAAACAACGATTATTAGAAACTTTAGAACGTTGAAGAAACAAATCTCGATAGTGAAGATGCAAATCTTGATACAATGAAGATGAAGACGAAGATGATGACCGTAAACAAGAGGTTCGATAGTGAAGATGCAAATCTTGATATAATGAAGATGAAGATGATGACCGTAGAGGTTAGAAATATGCAACATGGTACCAGAGGACACCGAACAGGTCCCTTGCGAGCTTGTATCCATTTTTTTTTTTTTAAAAAAAAAGGGGGCTATGTAGGAATTTCATTTAAGGGTTTTTGTTTACTTACATCAAATTTGCGGACATGGAGTATAAGGTGAAAGAGAGAGGGAGAAGAAAAGTTCACCCATCCCTGGATGGACTACTGTTGTATAACATGAGTTATTGCACAGGAACTATCATTTTACTATAAAAAAAGAAGAAGATATTTTGATTATTATTTAAGTTTACACTTTTTTTGAACTTATTAAATTTAATACTTTTGTTTCTGAGGTCTTATTAAATTCTAATTTGAATTACCTTTCGATGAATATGTTTTAAATTTCATGTATTTTTTTTATTTTAAGGTTTAAAAAACTAAATATTCCTTAATATTTTTAAAAGTTAAAAATTAATTAAAAAATCATCACTCAATTCATATGAAAAAAAAACCGCAAAAAGTTAATTATTTTTTTTATTATTTACTAAAAAGAATGCAATTGTTTTCTTTGTAAGTCGAAAAAGTTAGAAATGTTGTTTTTCCAATGTTAAATAATAAAGGTTATTATGACTTGCAGCAAGAAGCATGTGCTCTCTCTATGTACTGAAGCAAGTGCCCATCTTTAATATATAGTAGTAAACAGTTGCGTTACACGTGAATAAAAATATTTTTAGATTTGTGATAATAAATAAATTATTAAATATATTATTATTATTTAAATAAAAATTTTAAAAATAATAAAAGTATTATTTATTTATATAATAATATAATATAATATTAATTTATTGTAATTTTAATAAATTTTTTATTTAAATAATTACATGATATTTTTTTAATATTTTTATGATTAATATTTTTTCAACTCAAAATTAATTTTATATAAAAAATATTACGATCATAATTAATCATAAGATAATAAAAAAATTATTAGTTAATTTTTTAATAAAAAATTTTTAAAATAAAAATTATATTTTTTTTATATAACAATTTAAATATTATAATCACATTAAATTTATAATTTATTACAATTTTAATAAGTTTTTTATTTAAGCAGTAACAGTTTATTTTTTGAATATTTTTAATATTAATACTTTTATTTACTCAAAAAGTAATTTAATGTAATTTTTAATTTCAATTAATAATTAAATTATAAAAATAAGTAATTTAATTTTAACGCCTTTTTATTAAATTTTATAAAAATATCTAAAAAAAATAATTATACTATTTTTCTTACAGAAATACTACTCTCAAATAAATTATATGCTATATTTTTTAAAATATGATTATAAATACAAGACAAATAAAATTTTTTAGTTAATTTATTGATTTAATAAATTTTTAAAAATAATAAGAGTATTATTTTATTGATATGTCAATCTAATTTTTCAATTTTGATATTGTTACATTATAAAATAGCAATTTATTATAATTTTAATAAATTTTCTATTTGACAATTATACAACACTCTTTCAAAATTTTTATCTAAAAAAAAAAAAAATCTAATCGTACAAATTTGATAGAGTTATATATAGTAATTTATTACATTATTTATGAATTTTCTATTTAAACACAATAATCTTTCAACATTTTTTATGTTAATATTTTCATAATTAATTATTTTATAAAATTTATTAATTTTAATTTTAATTATTTACTTATCAGATTTAATATAGTAAAAGTTATAAAATTATGTTATTAATTTGATTTATATTAGATAAAATATAAGTATACCTAATTAAAATAGAAAAATATGTATTTTTAATAAAATTACTACTAAATTTTAATTAATTTTATTTTATTAGAGATAAAATAAAAGTTAACCTAATTAAAATAAGAAACGTAATTTCATTTAAATTAGAATTATATTTTAATTAATTCAATTTTTATTAGAGATAAAATAGAAGTTAACCAAATTAGAATAGGAAATATACTTTAGATAAATAAATTAGAATAGAAAATAAATAAATTAGATAAATAGATTTAGTTATAGAAGATATTTTGGATGTTTCTTTTTCTAGAGCCATTTATGTTTAATGGGTTTCCCCTCTTATGTATAAAAAAAAATAGAAATTAACCAAATTAAAATAGAAAATATATTTTCAATTAAATTAGAATTATATTTTTAATTAATTAAATTTTTATTATAGATAAAATAAAAGTTAATCTAATTATAATAGTTAATACACTTTCAATTAAATTAGAATTATATTTTAATTAATTTTTTATTTTTAAATAATTAAATTATTCAATTTTTATATAATAATAGATAATTTTTTTTTATAATTTTGCTCGTTCTTCTTTATATATATATATATATATATATATACTTATTTTATATAATATTAATATACAATAACTGAAAATTCGATGGAAAAACTCAGTCAAGTAAATAGATATTTAGGAATAGACAGTAAAAATATTAAAAAGTTGAAGGATCAAATAATAAATTTTGCTATATATATCTTTAACTGGTTTCCTATATAAACAGAGAGAGAGAGAGATTTCAATATAATTTGCTTAAATTGGAAAATATTCTACGTAATTAATTAGTATCTTTTCTTGATGGTCAAAGATTATCATTACATAAAATTTTTTCTAATTAACTAATAATTTGAAAAAAATAATATATAATAAAAACTGAATTAAAAAAAAATCTTAATCAAGAGGATCACGGATTCAAAAATTAAATCTACTTTCAAAATCTCAAAAATCCCATTCACTTAACTTGTTTTGTTCTCCTAAATTAATATATATGGTTGGAGAATTGACACCTCCTCTCCTATTCATTTTCGAAGTTTACTATTAAAAACTTGGCACCGCTACCGTGTTTTTTTTTTAATTTGGTACAGGATCCTCAGTAACATTTGAGACAAGAAGAAGTCAAAATCCATTTATGTTTTGATACAAACTAGTATCATTACTTCTACAATTTATTTATCATTTCAATTTTTATTATAGCAAATATTTATTAGTCATTATAATATTATTTACGCAATTAAGCATGATTATTATAATATTATTTCACAATTAAGCATGATTTAATTGATATTGATGTCTATAAAAGTTATAAAATAATTTGAGAAAAGGTGCATTTAGGCCCTTAATGTTTACCTTATAGAGCGAATAGGCTCTTAATGTTTTTTTTGGACCAAAAAATACAGAATTAAGTTTCTTAGCAAATGTAAATCTCTGATTTTAACGGTAGTTAATGTCTCTGTTAGTTAAGCTGACATGGGCATCTTTTATCACCACCATTACCATCACCAATTCACATTGCAACCCTCAAAAATCCAAATCTCAAAAGATATCACGGCATTTCAATTAGTCTCTTTAAGAACCCACCACAACCGCTGCCATCGTCTGTTCTTCTTGCTTCAAGTCGTCGTTCAGCTCCAATCTTTCGCATCTTTACTTCTAAAAATCATTACCAGTATAACTTGTTTGTTACTTCTTGCATTGGCACTACCTCTGTTGGCCGGGAAGTCATTGATGATAAGTCAGCCGAAGCAACTGCTAATGGTGGTGATGGTGATGGTCTGGCTTCAGGGTCGGCTTCTTCTGATCAAGAAATTGAAAATGTGGAAAAAGTTGTTGAGTCAAAAAGAAAGGAGCTTGCAAGCCAGAGTTTATGGCAGCAAATGAAGGAGATTATGATGTTTTCAGGTCTAGCCACTAGGTTGTGGATCTGTGGACCTCTGATGAGTCTCATCTCCACAGCTGTCATTGGTCAGGGAAGCTCTACTGAGTTTGCTACTTTAGGTAAAATGTACAAATTTTTTTTTTTGTTTCTTGAATTCATTTCAAGCAAAGTATAAACATTATCAAGTTATATTAGTATCGATAAGGAATTTTTTTTTTTGTTTTATCTTATAAATGTATGAATTAATATTATTGGACAGGTATAGGTAAAGTTTTTTGTGATAATATGAATCTTCTGTTCATGTTTCTCTCGATTGCTACTTCAAATATGGTTACTACTTCGCTTGCAAAAAGGGTTAGATTCTTCACCTCTTTATAGTTGAGTAAATATATAATTTGTAAGGTTCTGCTGATTTCTGTACAGTGTAGTATAGCATGCAAGGATTATTATGATGGTAAATGCTTGTTTTGAATCAGAGAAAAGATGCATGCACTCTCAATATTCTGAAAAACATGTTGGTGTTATATACCACCATGCTCTCTTCCAATATCTCAAAAACACGTTGGCTTATTGGTACCAAAAATCAAAAAAAAAAAAAGAAAGGGAAAATACATGTCTATCTTTATGGTGGATGTGTACACTATAACTACTTGCTCTTGCATTTTCTTTGCTACATTCTTCAACTAGATGGTGTTACAAATGTGAGTTTTTCTTGTAGTGATAAAAATGAAGTGCAGCATCAGATATATGTTTTGCTCTTTGTTGCATTGACTTGTGGCATCTTCATGCTCTTGTTCACTTAGTTCTTTGGTTCATAGGCACTAACTGGTATTAAAGACTGATGCAACTCTTTATTTATTTATTTTTTTCAATTCGTAGTTGATGATGAAAGCAAATGGGGGACATGAAATTGATGTAAAATTTTCTAATATTACTGCTTTCAGCTTTTGCCCAATATTATTGCTTTCAACTTTTGCTGGCCCGAAGAATGCGCATCTTGTACCTGTAGCTAGTAAATATGTTAAGGTACATTTTCTCAACATTAATTCTGAGGATAAGATTTCACTAGTAAACCAAGTTACTTTCCATCTGCAACAGGAGCTGAACTTCAAACAAGATGTCACATATTATATGTTCTCCGACTCGATTTTAGTCCAATTATGACAAGTTGATGATTCAAATATTCTCCTCGGAGCTATGGCGCTTCTTAGCTCTGCCAAAAGCCTCTTTGAATCATCTTGAAGAATTAAAAAAAATCATCTCCACTGTTGCTCAACAACGCAAGCCACCACTCGCCCCGTTGCTGAACTAGCGACCTTGTTCAGCCCCGACAAACATGCAGCGCCACTGCGAGAAGGACCCAGCAGTGAAGCAGCCCTGCCTTTGGCCAGCTTCTTGCCGTCGCAAGCCGCTGCACCTTCACGCACAGGGAGCAGCACCTATGGCGCTCCATCCATGACCGAAGCTTGGTGCAGCTCTAAGGCACCTTTTGGCTTTTGCTTTTTCACTCTGTTCTTAATTTAATGAAAGATGGTTTTATTTTATTAATTTCTCACTTAAATTTGATTGGTTTTACTCTTTTGCTTTTTAATAAAAAATGGTCACGTCAGCTTAACTAACAGAGACATTAACTACCGTTAAAATCAGGGACTTACATTTTCTACAAAACTTAATTCTATGTTTTTTTGGTCCAAAAAAAATATTAAGGGCCTATCCGCTCCACGAGGTAAATATTAAGAGCCTAAGTGCACCTTTTCCCAAATAATTTTACATTAATCATAAAAATTTATCTGTAAATAATATATGTATTTTAAAATAAATAATTAAATAATTTTAATAAATTATAAATTACAAATTAATTTATAGCTCATACGGGCAATAATTTAAAAATTTATGAAGATAGCTTTATTTGGTGTTTTTTTTTTTTTCATTAAGAGCTCTTTGTAAAGAGAGCATACATTTTTTTTTATTATGTATAATAACCAAAAAAATAAAATAAAAAATACAAGAGCCCAAAGTATCAGGCAATTTGCAGAAATTTGCAATTTTGAAACCATGTTCATACCATATCAGCGAAAGAACTCTTTAAGAGGAAAAAAAATTCCAAAAATCCAGACCCATTTTCAGAGGGAATCAAAACAAGCAAATTCAACCCATTAAAATCTTAAATATTGCCATTGCAGTTGCTGTGGATGCTGGCGTTGCTGCTATCAACGTTCATGCCGGCACCACCGACAGAGGAGCTGCCAACAGAGGAACTGCTGGAGGAGCTGATGACTGGTAGCTGCCCTGCACCACCTCCCCCTGAAATAGTAAGATGCCCAATAGGATAAGAAATAGAAGTAGCAGCACCTCCACCTAAAATAGTGCGGTGCCCAACAGGATCAGAGATAGAACTAGTACCTTGTCTTAGCCTCAAAAATATGCCATTGGGCTCTATAATGAACTCGGGATCCTGAAACAAAAAAAAAAAATTGATTGACATATTCATGGACAAGCCTCCATCCAACTAAAGGAACATTGCTTCCCAGTAGTTGACCAATTCCATGATAGGCTTCAAACTCAGATGCCAAAGAGAAAACATTTCCCCCCTCCCTCTCCTTGCGTATCAGACGAAGGCCATCTGCTGTAACGACAACCTCAGGATATTGCTGCAAGCACTCCATTAAAAGTTGATGATTCCTTCTCCTTTTCACCTCCGGGATAAGATCCTGTAAGTCGAAGCTGAGCGTAAAAACCAGCTTCATCTTCAGCAATTCTGAAATATTTTAAATTAATTAATGAATTAAAACACAGGCAAAATAAAAAATGCATATGATAATTGATGAAGGGTAGGTAACACCAAAAAGAACACACATGGAGAAAATGAAAAATAGAAGTAATCAAACACTGATCACAACAATGCATTTCCTAACTATGCGGTGAGAAAAAAATTAACACTGAAAAATTGAAATAAAAGTAATCAAAACAAACAAAAATAAAATAAAATGTCAATTTTAACACAAAAAAATATAAAAAAAATGAATACTGAAGATATGAAAAAAATATTTAACACTGAAAATTTTTCAAAAAAAAAAAACAAAAAAGCAATCCCAACAACAAAAAAGAAAATGTCAAATTTAAGACAAAAAATTTCAAAAATGAATATCAAAGATATGAAAAAAAAGTATTTAACAATGAAATTTA